>KQ996423.1:49248-79969 GCA_001598015.1 Dorcoceras hygrometricum
CTGAGACCGTATGATGTACCGATTAGTCGTACGAGAAATCTAGAACGAACCCGATTGACCTTGGCTTAAAAAATTCTATAATTTCTAACACATCGCAATCATGTAATGGGCAGCAAGCTTTTGAAAATGAAAATGGTTAATTTATTATGTTACTGGAATGTTATATTACGTTTATGTTTGAATGAAAAAGAAAGCAAATTATTTTGAGGAATGCGAGTTGCTTGTGACCAAGACGTAGAGGAATATGATGACTACGGTGCATGAGGTCCATAGAGCCATATTAGAGGGGTATAGTGAATACGGCACAAGAGGTCCGTAGAGCTATTTCAGCCTTGTACTATGGCTTATAGCTTGATCAAGCGAACAGAGGGGTCGCCTCAATGAGCAAACTTCATCAAAATGTTGTTGGTCCCGAAATACAGTATCAGATCGCTCTGATACCAATTTTTGGGATCGAAAAACTGGGGGTGTCCGTGAGCTCTCACATAGCTCGCGTAGGCTCTCACACAGCCTAGATATTGAACCCGTAAGTTAAGTGCATTTTTAAATATTTTGAACATGAAAACAGCACACAACTGCGAACCAGATCAGCGTGAAGCCGGACCAACAGCTCTACGAGCTGGTCCGGATCACCAGCAGCTCTGCGAGCTATTTTAACAAAAGTAGTCTGATTCTTTATATCTTGAGTTGCAATAGCTCAGTTTTCTTGAATATAAGTGCATCGAGATACAGATTGGGTATGAAATAAAATCATGCGGAAAATACCCAAACCGAACTCTTAAAATCGAAAGCTCATTTACGGTTTTGTTTAACACAGTTTGTTGAATATGCAATGCGTATGAATGTAAGTGCAGAAAGCTATAAAACGATACGCTGCGATTTGTTAATGGAAGTTCGAAGCTGAATCTCCTACGTCTCCCCTTTTTCCGCAATCGGGAAGGATCCACTAGAAAACTTTGATTACAGCTACCCACACTGCAACCCGATCCTACGACCAGCAGCCACAAGAACTCCTAGCAACCACCACTGCACACCAGCCCGCAAGCTGCGTGTGTCTAACTCACTTCTTTTACGCCTCTGTGAAAAAGGCTACACACACTTCTTTAACGTCTCAGTGTGAAAGACAACTATACTTGTTTAACGTCTCTGTCCAAACACGTAAGTCGTTGTTTTTGATTCACTCATCTAATCTAATCAGCTCTCTAAAAAAATGTGAGTGAATCGTGTGTGAGATTTACAGTGTATGCTCAATCTCTCGAAGGTAGATTCTCACACACTGGGAAGTTCTCCTGTCCAAGGTTTGCCAATGTCTTCCCAGAGCTTGTGTTGTGCGTTCTTCTGTTTTTACATTTCTGATTTGCACAACTATATCAACTTCACTCTGCGCTCTTCTTTCATTTGTGCACGCCTCTCCTATTTGCTTGTGCTCTGCTCTTGTTATTTATAGCCTGACGCGGAGATTAGTCCGTTGGACACAAAGTTGTAGTCGTTGAAAATTCTCCTGACACTGTTGTACTTTGCGTGCTTTGTCATTAAATGCGTTGCAGGATTTTCTTCACTTTAGGCACGTGAGCACTGTTCTGAGAAGACAACACAAGCAAATCGATTTGAATACTGATAATCAATCTTCGTATAGTCTTGTATTCAACTCGCTTTGCTTGTCTTTTTGTCCGATTATTCTCTTGAACTTTGCTTCTGCTTGCTGAGCTGGTTTGACCTTAACCAGCTTGTCTCTGTGCACCAGCTCGTTGATTTGATGGCATCTGCTTATGTGCTGTCTGAGCTAGTCAATGCTTCGAGCTGGTTGCTTCTTAAACTGCTCTTGTTCTGTTCTTTCTTGCTCTTGGCCACTGCTCTTGTTCACTGATGATCTCCGTTCTGCTCTGAGCTGTTTCCCAGCTGGTTACTTTTTCCACTACAGGAATCTTCTTTCATCTATATCTATGAGGCTACCTCGAGCTCGTCAAACTTCTCACAGATATCATACGGCTAGTTGCCTCATCCAGCTTTACCAGATCTTCCGATCTGGTTTTCTCTTCTCCGGGCTGGCCTTCTTCATGTCGAGCTGGTTTGTCCTTAACCAGCTTGGCTCTATTGTTCTCATCAAGAGCCACTGTGATGCTTGCTTGTTCTCTTGGTCCATTCAGACACCTCAACCAAACCATCAGCAAGCACACGGTTAAACCATTGGTTGATTGAGCCAGTTCTTCGAGGATACCCTAAAACCTTACCCTCGTAGAACTTCAATCCAGCATCAGTGATAATATCCTTTCTTATTTGGGATATACTAACTAGTTCTTATTCAGTCTACCCAAGGACTGAGATCCCTATGATTAACTGGTTATATCCGTTCTCAGTGATCTGATCTGCACTTGATCACTGCACTTGTACTCGGCTTTGCACTTGAACATCACACTTGTACGTTGCACTTGATGTGCACTTGAACCATTCTGCTCTTCACTTTATTGCGCTTGGTCCCTGTGCTACTCTTGCATCAAGCTGGTAAACCAGCTTGGTGTTCCCTGCAATCTGGAAGACTTCTGTTGTACTAGCTCGAGCGTCCCCTCACTGTTCCAGCATAGATATCTTCAACCGAACCAGCTTAGGCGTCCCCTTACTGTTCCAGTTTGGCTATCTTCCTTCCTTCTCAATCAAGTGCAACTGCGCAAGTCATATAAACCGTTAGTAAGATATTAACAGATTTTGTGTCAATCAAAACTTAGATTCTGATCTGTAAATACAGATCCAAAAATCTCCCCCTTTTTTATTTACACCAACCCGCAAGCTGCGTGTCTAACATCACTTCTTTTACATCTCAGTGAGAAAGGCTACAATGATTGTTTGTGTTTGTGATTCACTCACTAATCTATACAGCTCATCTCTCGAAATTGTGAGTGATCTGTGTGTGAGAATTGACAGTGTAAGCTCACACTCTCGGAAATAAAATCTCACACACCGGGAAGTGCTTCTGTGAAAGCTGTTCTCTCTGTTTTCTTCCCTCTGTTTTTTATCTTCCTCGCTCACACACTTCTTACTGCTTATCGTCTTCTTTCAATATATCAAGTCATGCAATGGATGAGATATATAACGAATCATCGGAATCCAATGCACAACGACTCGGCTATAAATAAAAAATCAGTGGCCACAACGCATGTGAGAGTGTCGGAGCTACCCAGTCATCCCACATGCAGCACCAGCAGTACAAATCATCAGGATCAACCCAACTGGTGCCATTCAGCTCTTTGAGGGGTGGGAGCTACCCACTAGTCCTCATGGGGACACAATCTCGTAGCGGGGAGTCGAGGGTACGAGAGCCATCCGAAATACCTCATTTTATTTTTCAAAAATAGCTTACTGGTACAATCAATCATCATCAAAATCGTTTATCAAGGAATTCAGGCTCAACACGTTATGTATGTATGCAATGCCATCATAATCACATAACATCATACAATATACACATGAAAACAGCACGGCAAATCAGCACACATCCATAGCTCAACACATCGATTTATGCACAGATATGTTCACATGCTTATCTCAAAGCTGTAACTACTAGCTTAATTTGTACCTTTGATTAGATCTTACCAAATACCTAAAGCTAGCTACAAATCTGAAACGAAAGTCAACTCGGCTGGAAATCGAGAATAACAGTTCCCGAAGATTCTCTTCGCTTTCTCAGTTTAGACTCTACACAACTCCAAACTGGTACAAGATTGTTGAGGTTGAAATAAGGTTTCCAACGGTACCTCTCTTGTCCAAATCTGATCGACCAAACTCCGTAAATCGGAATTTAAAGGTGTGAGATGAACATACGAGAAAATATCGGGGTCGGAAGCTCTCAGAAGATAAGGTACTTGAGGTCTAAAAATAAATAAGTGTTGGTCAACGGCGAACATATACATTTAAGTTCCCTAGATCTGATCTACAGTGTTTTCAGATCAGTTCAGGTATCTACATTGTATCCAGCTTAGGCATGCAGTTCAGCACGTAAACACAATTCAGCTCTCGCACCCAACATTTCGCGCTCACAGACAGATCATGCTCACGAACAGATCACGCTCGCAAACAGATCACGCTCACAGACGCAGGTCAGCTCTCGTGCACACAGATCGCGTGCCTTCCAGCACAGGAGAACAAGATCAGCTCACACATGAACTGACCACCCATTCAGCTTACATACGATACGAAGGTCACCAAAACCTCTCACCTAATCTGTTCTTCGCCATCAGCTTACGCCTAAGCTGATCTCACCAAAACAAAACGGCACAACCCCAAATCTTACGGCTCAGCTCAGGACACTGCATGATTCCCAAAGCTGAATCCAGCTTACATCTTACTACTCAAACTGATATCAGCTCAGAGCAGCTACACTATCAGCTTACACTAAAATAGATCAGATCTCACTATCAGTACTGGATATGCTCGGATGTGACGAGATGATGTCCCCTTGTGCATGTTATTCTCTTGTTCATCATTAGCAGGTTCTTTGTCAGACTCATAAGATGATATCTTGGGTTCGATATCATTGTTACCAACATGTGTATTAGCGTCACCCTGGTCCGGATAAGCTACTTATGTTTCATGATCAGTCGTGTTTGTGTCAAAAAGTTCATTTCCTCCGGTGACATGTTATCCCATAATCCATTTCCATGCTCCAAAGATATATTGCATAATCCTTCGGTAATCTTTGGAATATATATATGTGGCTCATGGAACATATCATATGTAGAAGTACCTGGTTGGTTAAAAAACCCTCCCTCGGAGACATGCTGAATATATGAATCAGGTTCGTTATAACAAACATTAGGGTTAATTGGCTCTGTCTTCACATACAATAATACAAAATCTACATATTCGGACATTGCATTACAAATTCTAAAACGCCATCATCAACAATACGAACTAGGACTTCTTTCCAACATGATTTTTCAATAAATGAATATTTCGTAGATAATTTATAGAAAATTTCGAGCGATCATTGTTCGACATTTTATACACAATTTCAACCAATTCCAACAAAGTAATTGATCGTGATACTCTCATCGGCCTTTTATGTGAAAAAGAATATTCGACGGATCCATTTTCAACAATAATATCACCACCAAAATAAAAAAACTCCGACACAATCCATTTGAAAGAACAAAAACTAGGTTATTTTATAGAACAATTTAAAACTTTTTAGAAAAAAACAAACTTAAAAAATAGATGAAAGCAAGATATAGATACAAATATAGATAAAGAAGCAAGTTGCGGGTTGTAGATAAAGAATTAAAATGGAGTAAATTCAAGAACCAAGATGGAGTATATTGAAGAAGCAAGATGGAGTAAATTGTGAACGATGATGGCTGCTTATATAGGTGAAACATCCTCTTATAAGAAGTGCGGACGCTGAAAAGCTACACATGATAAATGATGTGACCTTTATAGATTTTTTTATATTTTTATCAGCATCCACGTCTTCTATAAATTTTTTTATGTTTAAAAATTTTCATCGTCCGCTACTATTTGCAGCGAACGGTGAGTCAATTTTTTTTTTAAAAAAATTGAGCGTCTGCTATTGGTAGTAGCGGACGCTCATTTCTTTCTTATAAAATACCCGCAAGATATATAAGGGTCATGCTATTTCTTGTTTCCCTTGCATACATGCTCCGCACAACTCGTGATACAGAAATGCTAGCACGACGCTTGCCAAACTATAACTACGGATCCTCCTTATATCTCGTAGAAAGTTTAAGTACTACATTTTGACCACACAACCTTCAGAGTCTGGTAGCATGCAACCACCAATAATCATCAGAGCTACACATCGTGTGTACTTTTGCACTTCTACTTCAGGGTTATAGTCGTTTATTATGGTTTGCATGCAATGTGCATGCAAAGTAGTAAACTTAATAGTATTGGATCTAAAATCAGATTACATTGGCACAAAACCTAACCACTCATAACAAAATCTCTGCCATACTGGGAACTTGTGTGACGCATCAGTACCAATAATGGACTCACCGTCAACATTCAGTCCCCAAATCAAAGCAACATCTTGCAGTGTGATTGTGCCTCACCACATCTAAGGTGGAAAGTATGAGTCTCGCGACGCCACCTCTCAACCAGAGCAATAATCAAATGATTGTCGTAAATACAATCATCGCAACACAGGATTCCGTAAAAACCCATTTCGTTCAGACATGACTGGACACGACGATAAAGTACACCAGATTTTCATAAATCCCATATCAAATTATTTGATCGACGAACTCTTAAAGTATTACCCAAGTTGTCAGGTTTAACGAAATTAGAGATATGAGATTCTTGTTGATAAAGTACGCTACGATCTACAGGTCCCGCTTGTAATGACATCCTATATTGAATAAAATAACGGTTTTGTTAAATAATACTTGTAACAAATAAAAAAATAATATTAATAATATTTAAACAATATTTCAATTCATTTAGATTCATTATGTTATTGAACATCTTTGTTGTATGATCAATATAAAAGTTATGGACTAAAATTTTCTAAGAGTGCTTCCAGGTTATTGGAGGGGCTAAAGTCCACTTAAAACCCAACTTCCTTAGACAATGCAAACGCCCTTCAGTGAGCCCAATCGATACAAGATATTTTTAAGTCGGTATTTGAAGGACTCTCTTAGATTATGTTTTATCACATGATAATAAAAATACTAATATCAATAATAATAACAACAATATTAATATCACTATAAAAGTTATGGACTAACATTATCTAAGAGTGCTTCCAGGTTATTGGAGGGGCTAAAGTCCACTTAAAACCCAACTTCCTTAGACAATGCAAACGCCCTTCAGTGAGCCCAATCGATACAAGATATTTTTAAGTCGGTATTTGAAGGACTCTCTTAGATTATGTTTTATCACATGATAATAAAAATACTAATATCAATAATAATAACAACAATATTAATATCACTATAAAAGTTATGGACTAACATTATCTAAGAGTGCTTCCAGGTTATTGGAGGGGCTAAAGTCCACTTAAAACCCAACTTCCTTAGACAATGCAAACGCCCTTCAGTGAGCCCAATCGATACAAGATATTTTTAAGTCGGTATTTGAAGGACTCTCTTAGATTATGTTTTATCACATGATAATAAAAATACTAATATCAATAATAATAACAACAATATTAATATCACTATAAAAGTTATGGACTAACATTATCTAAGAGTGCTTCCAGGTTATTGGAGGGGCTAAAGTCCACTTAAAACCCAACTTCCTTAGACAATGCAAACGCCCTTCAGTGAGCCCAATCGATACAAGATATTTTTAAGTCGGTATTTGAAGGACTCTCTTAGATTATGTTTTATCACATGATAATAAAAATACTAATATCAATAATAATAACAACAATATTAATATCACTATAAAAGTTATGGACTAACATTATCTAAGAGTGCTTCCAGGTTATTGGAGGGGCTAAAGTCCACTTAAAACCCAACTTCCTTAGACAATGCAAACGCCCTTCAGTGAGCCCAATCGATACAAGATATTTTTAAGTCGGTATTTGAAGGACTCTCTTAGATTATGTTTTATCACATGATAATAAAAATACTAATATCAATAATAATAACAACAATATTAATATCACTATAAAAGTTATGGACTAACATTATCTAAGAGTGCTTCCAGGTTATTGGAGGGGCTAAAGTCCACTTAAAACCCAACTTCCTTAGACAATGCAAACGCCCTTCAGTGAGCCCAATCGATACAATTTATCATGCGGTGAGATTTGGCCAACGAAAATATAAATCCAATTGACAAAACACATCTTGGAAATTTGTATTCTTTGAGAAATTAAGAAAAAAAAATTTATATCTGCGGTTCTCACGTTCTTGACGAAATACATATTCGATAAGAATACATATTGTTTTTGAAATAAAAAAATGAATCATCAAGACTCTAGGGTTACGAATTTATCTTTTCTTATAAGAAAAAAGAGTCAAATGGTTGTCGAAGTCTGTTCATATTTGTTTTGGTCCTACAAATAGTTTGTGTTTCAGCCTTTTTGTTCTTTCTTGATTATGTACTGACGTCAGGGGAGGAGTTAACATGTTCATAATAGGCTAATTGGCTGATTTTGTACCGTTATACCAGAATTTCTAGTATCACATCAATTATTTTTTTTTTTTAGAAAAGTTAATCCATTAATGGGCTAATCCCCTGTATAAGTCAGAGGTCCCTTGACCCATACATGTGTTAAATCGAGGGTATGCACGAGTATGCAGGACTCATATAATGGACTAATTTCCAGGGAATACTCTAGCATGAAGGGGGTCAAAGCCAAAATTGGCTGATTTTGTACCGTTATACCAGCATCTCTAGTATCACATCAATATTTTTCTAATGCTATGAGAGGGAGCACTCTAACATAAAGGGGATCAAATAAAATCTAATTTAATTTTCTTTGTCATATTTGAATAAATAATACGTGCATGAATATCCTAGGTAATAAATCTTTATTGGGATTGGTACATTTTTCTCCTACAAGGCAAAAATTCCGAAGACATGTTCATAAAATTTTAGAATTTTGTTAACCATACATGTGGAAATATAATAATGATAAGACATAATTTAGTTTACGAGAACTCAAATTTGGATATTAAAGCAAGGAAACACAAAATATACAAAATTAAAATCATTTTGGCTATTATCTCTTTCCAAGTACTACATCAATATTTTTAATGCTATGAGAGTGAGTACAAGGGATCAACCCAAAACTACATAATCCAACTCACAAAACTACAACTCAAGTTTAAATACTTATGGAGCAGATCACAGAATATACAAATTTAGATATAATTTTGACTGCTATCTCTTTCATATTATTATAAAAAGAGGTGGTGTTTTGTAAAAGTAAACCAAGGTATGGACGTCAACATATCGAAACATTAACATAATGTAGAAATGGCAACAAGTCGAAAGTGACAGGAAAAAAAATAAAAAAAATAATTATTTTGCAATTTATAGATTCTCAAATTAAAAAATGTAAATGGTTAGTAATAATGGACAAATTAAATCTTAAAGTTCTGTAAGAAACAGCGTTAAGAAGATGAGAAATCGAAGTGCATATTGCTTTCACGTGAGTGAAGACTTGCATTCCCAGCCGTTCCTATGCACGAACTAATTATTTATGCTAAGGCAGTTAGCATAAATATTTTTTTGATATTTTAAACATTAAATCCAAAATTTAATTAAATAAATCAATCAGTTTATAATTAATGAATGAGATAATTTAGAAAAGTATACAGGTTTAAGAATTAGAAATGGGAAAATTGGTACATTTGCCTTATGCTAAATCCAACGGTCCTATATCTTGGATCTCATGACGCTAGTGCTGTATCATGAAAATATAATGGAATTGAGACATGGTAACATAATTTGGAAATAAGTTATGTTCTATTTGTTAGATTAATAAGATAATTTGGTTATAGTCTTTATTAAAAAGTGTAAGAGATTTTCTTTTGTACTTGAAAATTATCCCTAGAACTCTCGTGAATTTTGAATCTTTCCCGAACAATTGTTTGAATGGCTTCAAGAATCAGACCTTATTAAACTAAAATTACAAAAGGATCTGGATTTGAAGAGGCCTCCAAACAGAAACCTCGTTGGAGATTCTTGAGGGACTTTATTCATCTCTTGGGGGCTGCCTTTTACTCGAAGTATTGTTCGTCCAATGGTTTGTCTTATATAATCTATAATCTTGGGGTCCACAGGGTGTCCCGACGCATCGCGCACGTAGAAAGTGTTAACGGCCTTACCGGCTCGTGTCGCCACTTCGGCACGGGTCACGGTTAGGCTGTTTTCTCGAAAAATTCGTGTTACATCAGACAACAGCCCCACCCTGTCTGTTGTGCAGAGTTCTAGCTTCAAGCCCTTGGGATGATAAAAATGGAACAAATTACGGATCATATTTCATTCAAGAAAATAGAATTAATATACGAAGTCAACTCTTACCTCGGACACTCTCCTCTGTATAGCTGCTTCAAGACATTGAATCACCCTTTGTCTCTCTGCATCCGATTTCAACGGTGATCCATCGACATGTCTTACGCAATACTCCTTGAAACGAGTCCAAAAGTATTTTTCAGACCATGTTACAAGACCTTTAACGGAGTGTTGTAATCACTTATTTTCAGTGTTTGCAAACACTCCTAGAACATATAGATGAAGGACAAACCGACTACCTGATAAGCCTCGGGTCCCTCGGCATCCACGCTTCCGTGGAAAACGACATACTGCATATCCGTCAAAGTGCACAACACATCAAACAGAAGCTTCGGCCTATCCTTGCACCGGATTGTGACCACGGAGTAGTCCTTGTCATTCCAATTGATGACATTGACACTTGGCCTCTCTTTATCGTCGAACGAATCGTCCCCCATTCGCTCGTAATCCCTGTCAGCAAGCATCATCTGGTGAAGCCTTCTTTCGGTATGAGTCCCCCCATGAGATACAGCTGTTTTAGCTTCTCTAGACTTGTTACTACCCTTGAGGACATTGCATAAAAGGCGCTTAACCATGCCTAGCTTTTCGGGATCAGTAATCGCCCCTCCGGTTAACTCATCAGTTACTTGCATCACCGCCGCTGCACGCGTGTTATGGGTCCAGACCTCAGCATTCACCACATTACACTTTAGGTGCGTTAGAACAGCACTAACTTCAGAAAGTAACCCCGGTCTATCGCTCCCTATTAGCTCGATTGAGGTGTGGTCCGTCTCGGATGTTAGCCCCACGGATCTTCTCATCGAGGTCGCGAACCAAGAATCAGGACCAAGTGACTGAAAACAAAAGGCAAAACATCACAACCCCTGTTTGTATTATGCTTACACAAAATCATCAAAATCGCCATCATTAGCACCAAGATTATATGGTACCGACCTTTTGAATATAACTGAGAATCTCTGCATCTGTTATCTTGTTTCCATCATGATCAGTGACATTGAAAACTGATTGACAAGAAAAGCTTCAAGATTTTATTTTAAGTCCATAAAACATAGTAACTAAATCTGTATTTCGAAACTAATACGAAAACGGCGTTACCATCCATGAACCATCCGCCATCAGACGTTATATAAGCTTTGGTTATAATGAGATTGAGATCAGTAAGGACTTGCACTACTTCAAGAAGAATACCATATTTGTTAGCACTGTCAACCTGCATCAAAAACAGGTAACCGAAAAATAAAGAGCTTAGACTAAAATCACAAGTGCAGCAGAGTTCAAATTATATCAAAACGAGTTCGAACGTAGACGTGCCTGAACAACCGTGGCGTTTTTGCACGATTCGTTATCAATGACAACTCTGTCAACAAGTAATGTTGAATTTTATAGTTGGAATTCGAATCAATTAACTTCCTTACATAGGAACGACATATATATAGACATATAGATCGTGATGTGTATACCTTGGAGGGTTCATTCTCCTAATGAACTTCTCGTATTCATCATCCATGCTTGGTGGGAAACCTTGGTGCCTCTGTGGAAAAGGATTGAAAGTTCAGACACAAAACAAAAAAAGAAAAAATAGTATCTACGATTTATTTCAAGAAATTTCTGTGCTCAGAAACAAAACCAATATTACAAATCATATAAAGATGTACAGACATGATCATAAAAATTCAGGGCCGACTCGAAAAGGCGTCGTTCCCGGTTCTTGATCCGATGGGGACAACGGACTCTCTGGCTTTTGTGGGAGCAAATTAAGACTATCGAACATTTGACTGGAACAAATGAAACCTTAAACTTTAACGGTCGGACAGAAAACCAAGAAATAAAAAAACACATAGTACACACACTTGGAGTCGAGAAAACCAATCAAAGGCATCACAGTTCACCCTCCTCGCCTAAAGATAACACACACACAACGCCACGCTTAACTGGGAAAGAAACATACAACTCCAACTCCAAACAGAGAAATCCAATATGATAAAGTAGAACTGAAACCTTTGATGTGTCAAATAATCAGCGAAGAAAGAACTACAGACGGAACAAAACCTTTAAAACTGTTGAAGATTCTTTGCCTGGTGACCGAGATTTTCTTCACTTCTTTAGACAAAGAACGATATTGAAATAAACTGTCCCAAATAAAAATAATCAAATCTTGCCGCATCTATCTTATATATATAGTTCCCATAAATATGATACAAGCGAATCAGGAAATCTCAGGACCGCTTTTATTTCAATGGTTTTACGAAAACAAACACGCAGTCTCACTCCCCACTTAGGTGTTGTTGTACTCCATCTGTGTGTATGTATATATATATATAAGCAGGTTCCCGTCAGGTAATCTAGTTTCAGCACGGAAAGGAAATTCGAGGCGTAAATATTGTTGTCACCTCTTATATTTGTATGAAATGTACACATGAATATAAATTTTGATGTTCATATAATTTTATATAAATCAATTGTATATACAATATGATATATTGACTTGACTTTTGTTCCAGGATAGTGGTGTACTTTGGTTAGGAAAAAGATTATAATATTTTGTTCGTTAAAAATATAATATAGTCTTTTGGCAAAGGGGTATTATATATTTTTGTGATATTGTTTAAAAAGGCAAACTTTCACGACATCCGAGAAGGGGATTGTCGTTTGAATATAGGATCTGTATGGCGCCTTTTAGCAGTTTGCCCACGTGTTTGGGCATTTGGCAGGTAGGGGCCTGCTAAAGTGCGCGGGTTTGGTCAACTACAGGACTTAACCAACACCGACTTTAACTGGAAGATATATAGACGAGGAATTATTATATGAAATAAAATGTCAATGTGATTTCCCAAAGATCTTCATCTTTGAATAATCTAGAAATTTAAATAGTCACCATAATAATTATAATAGTTCACAAACATAATTTCACAACTAAATCCTTTCGTGAGTATTGCACGTTCTTTGAGTGAGCCCAAAATAGATCATGCACTTGGATCTTGTCAAATGATAAGAATACCTTTGAGATTTAATCATAAACTATTTTGTCTCCGTTGTATGTAAAATCCCAAAAGTGGCAAAGATTCTCTAATTTTCTTGTATGTAAACCCCCTAAAGTAGCAAAGAAGGACTCTCATTCTTTTTATCAAAAGGTATAAAAAAAAAAGGAAATGATGATTCGATCCGAGCTACTAGGAGAGTAAGTTCTTCCCATATGTCAAGTTGAATCATTGATTTTGAAATAGAGCCGGTTCGACCGGGAACCCGATCATTGGTCCTATCCGACTCAAGTAATAACCCGTTTGACAGGTTAAAGCGGTAAAAAATCTGTTGAACCGATCAAATCGGCCACAATCCGATCGAACCGGTTCAATCGATTTTCAATTATTTTTAATTTAAAAAAAATTGTTTTCTTATTATTTTAAAATGTAAAACTAATCTTTTGCTATATATTTACATAATTATTAAGAATTTGAACAAATAAATATATTTTTGTCCATTTATATATATGTTTTAGATTTTTAAAAATTTAAAACATATTATTCATTACATATTATTATAATATTTTATTAATAAACAATATTCTGGTTCGATCATCTGGTGGAAACGGTATGAAAACATTGATTTTAAAAAAATGAAAGCAAGAGAGATCAACCTGCTTTATTTTAGTACGTCGGCGATGTTTGATTTGATAATTTTTAATATAGTTTTCTTTGATATTTTTGTTTAGTTATAATGTTTTTATATATCTATAAACTGGTCAGATATTTGATGAATTTTTGTATTAAGTAATTTTTGTAAATGCAATGACAAAAAGTAAACAAAATTGATTTAATTATATGTCTCATCCAACTAATGTGCATCAAATGGTACATTAATGAATATACAACAAGAAAGTCTTAAAAATATTGTTTTAAAAATATACAAAAAGTTTTCGTTGAATTATGTTTATTATGACATATCTCATATTATGTATACACAATATCATGTTTTAGTAATACAAAATTTCGGTCACTGAAATATACTATATATGCTTTTTATACAAACACTATCATTTCACCACGTAACCCACATTTTGTGAGAGAAAGTAAGGGAATAGAAATTCGAACACATGAATTTATATCAAATGCTTATTCCATGCATAAAAATGTACATTTTTTCCGTTACAGTTGAGTTAATGCACACATATTTTTTATGGCATAAAATTTGTGCATGGTGAATTTCAAATGAAGGAGTGATATTAAGGTCGGTTTGACTGGGACAACGGTTTTTGTATTTTAAAGCTTTGAGTTTAAATGTGGGGAAAAGGGTAATTAATGTTGTGTTTAACTGATTATTATAGCTATTTAAAGATACAGCACGAATGAATATAACTATTTAACGGACGGTGAGTTATAATAATTGATTAATTTCGATAGGCCAACAATCCTATCTTATTTTTTAAAACACGTTAGCCTACTATATAGGTCAGAGACCATTTAGTCCATACGATTTTTAAATTGAGTGATATGCGCGGATAGGTAGGGATTTGAGGGAGATGAATTATATTTATTACTTTATAGGCTCGTGTGAAAAAAAAAAACTTTTAAATTAAATACCCAGTTTAACTTTATTTGTTTTGTTTACATTTCTCATAGGCTCAGGTGGACTGATCACGGCAGGAGGATTAATAAAATCTCATTCGATCGATTTAATTATTATTCTTTATTTATTTTTTACCGGATACAACTCGATATTGTTATCGAAGTATAAGTTTCGTTGTTTTTGTAAAATATACACCTCACTAAATTAAATTTGAATTGAATCTATTAAGAAAAATCAAATTTGATGCCTAACAATTGATGTTTTCCTAATTTCTAATCTCTACGGTACATTTAGTTAGAAGTCCAACAAGTTAGTCTCAACATATCGGACCCATTCCGTATAATGTTATACTCATCTGGTATATTATCATGTTTATTTCGAAAGTATATACAATATATTATATATGATGCATGAAAATGTTTTTTATTCTATAGTAACTTTGATTTTCTTATAATTTATTTAGTCCTTTTCTACTCGAATGCTAGTGTGATTTTGGATAATGTTTATATGACATCTATTATTGTTAATTTGGTCCTAGGTACTGCTGAATTGTTCGACATGATGATATGCAAGTGCTAAAACTGACAAGTTAAAGAACTAAACCATAAACACGAATTAATTAATGGATAATTGAAATCACAATGAGACCAAGAAGAAAGATCGATCAATATTTTAACCATTTTCCTTACATATATAGGTAATGCATGTATAGGCTCAATCACTGATATATGATTGAGAAGGTCCATTGCGTGCCTAATGTGTTACATATAACGACATCAAATTACACATAGGGAGGGATGATAGTAGGATTTCTTAAAGGAGACTTTGCTTTATTACCTTTTTTTCCGACAAAATTAGATTTTATTTAACATATATGTCAATTCGATATAGTGAGTGTTATTTACGAGCATTCCACTGGACTTCCCTTTGTTCATATACTTCCACTAGGTGATAAAATCATTGTATTCACTGGTGGACCAGTAAATTGGGAAATTTCTCTGACATAACATCTTTTTATTTTATTTTCATATTAATATACATACGGGAACAACCTCGGACCCGAATAGACTTCAGGGTGCTCAGAGGCCTGAACGGGTAAATCTCGTGCTTGTTTCAGCATCATCAAACTGGCTCACCTCGTGCGGTGTCACAACGTGATAATTGAACCTCTTAAGGTGGACCATATCTACACGAAAAATTGATCTTTATCTCCAGTAGTCTTGGCGATAATCACTCATTGAGAAGTGCTCTACTCGCACACGAAGAATGAGTATTGAACGCTCGGGTTTGGCTGCAAATCTCTCACAGCCGTGACACATTCCGGATGAATTGCTCACATTAATCGCATAAACTCTATATAAAAGCTCAAGTACGTCTCACTTTACACTCACTTCATATTCACAAGCTCTCAGCTTTACATACATTTTGGCTCCCTTATTTCCCAACCACTCAATGACTTAAGCATCAAAAATTTTCACCGGAAACACTCCGATGCCCTCTAATTTGTTTATGTGATTTCAGGTCACCATACATGACCTACTTCTATAGGCAGTCCCAACATATCTCGAGGTGAAATTTCCCGAAGATTGACCTGGTGGTAGCTCTTTGATTGAAAATTTGTTTACATCAATTGGCACTGTTTGTGGAATCGAAATATAAAAAGTAAATAAAATGCCACCAAAAAGAGGTAGACCCCAGGAGACGGGAGAGAACAGTAGCAATAACACTGAGAATCTATCCCGAGGTCCTGAGAACCATGGCCTCACAGCTGCCCAGATCGCACAACTAGAGTGGCAATAGTAGAGAAGGTCCTGCCTCGACGACCAGAGTCCAATCCTCCTCCTAACTAGACCCACATTTGGAGGAAATCAGAAACCTCCAGGAATAGGTCGCACTCCTTCAGGAAGAGAGAGCTTGGGAACCCCTCCAGCTCTAGTCCGGGCAGTCCTCTTCTCAGTGAAGGTACTGGCCGTAGAGCTCTTTCAGCATTTCAAATTCCTTAACATGTGGAGTACAACAGAACTTGGGACACCAAGGAACACCTTTTGTCAGGCCCGATGCTCTAAATCAGCGATTAATTACTCAATTATTCTTAATTACACAGAAGCATAAAATATGAGCTAAAATTTTTCATTTGGGCCTGAACGAAAATCATCTCTTAAAATACAATCATAATCAAAATACGGATTTTAACTCAAAATTCCAAACAACAAATATAGATCCCCCAAATACAAGCATCCCCTGGTTCAATAGTACAATACATAATATATAGCTGGGACTCAAAATGGGGATCTACCAGCCGACGCTCCACTCGGTCCAACTGGATTACCTGAAGACCCTGCAAAGACCAACACAGACCAAAGCAGCCAAAGAGGGAAAATAAAACGAGGTCAAACCTCAGACGAAGAGCATCTATAAAGCATCAATCATATCAGACATGCAATATTTCAAACGTGCAATGCATGTGGGCTACCAAGAATCATCGGTAAGCAAGGCACAACGACTCAGCTGTGCAATCAAATCTCAATAATCAATCAGAATCCAAATCACAGCGACTCAGCTGGCTATCATGACTCAGTGAAGACAATGGATTCTCAGCACGGCGACTCAGCCGGCAAATTGCGACTCAGCGATTATCAGGTCTCAAAGAATACAGGCTCAATATGCTATGCTTGAATGCCAAGTAAAATCATACTCAAAATAGTGCATATAATTCACACGCATAAGCAATTAAGCATACGAATCATCATCGTAAACCAGCAAACTCACACAGAATCATCTAACACATAAATCACAGCAGCTCACACACGAATAGAAATATTCTCAAGCTGATATTAAGGCTGCTAGTATAAGTTCACTCGTACCTCAACTTCTCACAGATACTACCTCAAAAGATCGCACAAGAACACAACTCAAATAGCTCGCGCACGTCTACTGCCCTACCAGCTTACAGCGAACTCAACAGGACAGCTCGAACCAACAGGTAGCTACAACCTACTCAGCCATACTTAAACAGCTCAGGGACAATTCAACATAACAGAGCCATGAGCTATCAACTCACCCAGCTCAATCAAATCCTCAAACACGATAACCAGCTCTAAACGAAACGTAAAACACTAACCAATGCTTACCCAAGAGCTCAAATGGCACAGAAGAACTATCGGCCGGAAATCGCGAAAATGTTCGAACGCTTCAACCACATCGCGCTTCCTCGACAAGTCGACCCAAGACTTCAAAGTGGTAACAAAAGAAAGGTCTTGGAGAGAGGAACCTGGCGCCACCATCCTTGCTCCAAACGGCGGCGTAAATCGATGGCAATCAAAAGAAATATGGTACGATGAACAGTAAGTGTTTGAGAAACAGCACGCAACGAAGACTCTCTGGAAAGAATATAGAGAATATCGAGTCTAGAATTGGCTAAGTGTTATTCGACACTTATATTTATTCTCCAGTCAACGCTACAGTGAAAGTCAACCAGCTCAGATCTTAGAATTACACCAGATCTGACTCCTCTACGCTACACCAGCTCGCGACCACCAAACGACGTCGCACAGGAGTCCAGCTCAGAATAAACAGATCACGCGTATCCAGCATACAGCTCAGAACATACGCACATATCAGCTCTTGGATCCACAGATCATGCCACGTCGACAGATCACACTTGCGTATCAGCTCCCGTGCACCTATCAGCTCGCACAACCAACATATCATGCTAGTCAACTCCAACAACCAGCGTCTAATCCGATGTCGCCAAACGACGTCGCGTCGTCTCTAGCTCGGGCAAACAGATCATGCATACGTAGACCAGCTCACATACGTCCAGCTCTCGCCTAATCTGGAAACCATAAACCTGTTCCGGTCTACACCAAAATCACAAACTGGGCCGATACACACAGTACCACCCGCTCGCGCACATCTAATCTGTTTTCCATCCCTTCGCTATTTCAACAGCTCAGAGCTGTTCCGTTCCATAACAGCTCGTGCTAGGGTTAGTAGAACAGATCACACACTGGACAGCTTACACGTACTGGGCATTTCTCTCCCAAAGCTGAAATCTTCACAGCTCTTGTCCAATCCAATAGCTCACGCCTGATTTGTTCTATGTCCAACCCGAAGATCATCAACAGCTCGGACCAATTCTCCTAAGCTGAATACCCGACAATTCATGTCTCCCTTGGTTAATCCTCATCCAACAGTTACAAAATTAAGTCTTGCTGTTCCTCTAATCTTCTCATAATATGCCTCTAATTAAATAGGTTAATTACAGTCCTCACATCCTCCCCACCTTAAGAGATTTCGTCCTCGAAATCAGGTGACAAGTACATATCAAAACTAAAGAAAACCAGAGAATCACCAGGACTGAATTATAACAATCCAACATTCCTACTATCTAAGCAGACACTAACTCAAAGTACCAAAGAAACTCAACACAAATCAGCAAGCCAGAATATTACCTGAATCAAAAATGCGAATGCTCAAACAGATGAGGTCACTCCTGTCTCATCTTTTCTTCAAATTCCCAGGTAGCTTCCTCTCTGCCATGCTTGCTCCATTGGACCATCACCAATGGAATAGTTTTGTTCCTAAAGTGTTTCTCCTTCCTATCCAAAATCCGCACTGGATATTCAACATAACTTAGGGTCGGATCCAGCTCAACTTCATCGGTCCTTAGCACATGGGAAGGATCTGGCTCATATTTCCTCAACATTGATACATGAAACACATCATGCATCGCTGCTAAATCAGCAGGCAGTTGCAATCGATACGCCAAGGATCCAATCCTCTCAATAATCTCGAATGGGCCAACGAATCTAGGAGCTAACTTACCCTTAAGCCTGAATCTCATCACGCTCTTGAAATGAGAAACTTTCAGAAACACTCGATCACCAACATGAAATTCTAAAGGCCTACGCCTCTTGTTAGCATAGCTAGCTTGACGATCTTGTGCAGCCTTCATTCTGATTCGAATCAGCTCAACCTGATCCTTCATATGCTGCACAAACTCAGGGGTAGACAGTTGTCTCTCACCAACTTCTTCCCAACAAATCGGTGATCTACACTTACGACCGTACAAAGCCTTGAATGGTGCCATCCCAATAGTCACTAAGTAGCTATTATTATATGAAAACTCTATCAGGGATAAAGAATCCTGCCAGCCACCACTTAAATCCAACACAATTGCTCGCAGCATATACTCCAAAATATGTGTGGTCCTCTCGGATTGGCCATCTGTCTGAGGATGATAAGTTGTACTCATACCCAATCTTGAACCCATCGATGCTTGCAATCTCTTCCAAAATCAGGAAGTAAATCTTAGATCTCTATCAGACACTATCGAAACCACACTCCATGCAATCTAACCACATGATCAACGTACAGTATCGCCATCTTCTACATGGAACATCTCACATCATAGGAAATGAAATGAGCTGAATTCGAAAGCCTGTCAATCACCACCCATATCGCATCACATCCCTTATTCGAATGAGGTAAATGAGTCACAAAATCCATGGCAACGTGCTCCCAATTCCATTGAGGCACTTCTAAACTCTGCAACAATCCACCAGGTCTCATTCTCTTGGCCTTGACCTGTTGGCAGTTCAAACATCGTGCTACAAATCCAAAAATGTCATTCCTCATGCCTTCCCACCAGTAGTGTGACTTCAAGGCGTGATACATCTTCTTCTCGCCTGGATGCACATTATAACGGCTGCAATGGGCCTCGTTCAAGATGGTTTCTCTTAGATCGATCAGGTTTGGAACTATCAGTCTTCCACGAAATCTCAGGCATCCATTAGAAGCAACAGTAAAATATCCCGACTGACTATTCTGGGCTTTTATCTTCAACTCATGGATATACGGGTCAGTTCTCTGTGTTGCTCTAATGTCTGCAACCATCTGTGGTTCAACCTGAAGAGAAGAAACTACGAAATACTGATCATCTGGCTGAAAACGTCATCCAGAAGTCCCCAAATGCTTGTGGAATTTGGATATACTCAACGACGTTAACATCGCAGGCTGGGCTTTTCTTCACAGCTCTTGTCCAATCCAATAGCTCACGCCTGATTTGTTCTATGTCCAACCCGAAGATCATCAACAGCTCGGACCAATTCTCCTAAGCTGAATACCCGACAATTCATGTCTCCCTTGGTTAATCCTCATCCAACAGTTACAAAATTAAGTCTTGCTGTTCCTCTAATCTTCTCATAATATGCCTCTAATTAAATAGGTTAATTACAGTCCTCACATCCTCCCCACCTTAAGAGATTTCGTCCTCGAAATCAGGTGACAAGTACATATCAAAACTAAAGAAAACCAGAGAATCACAGGACTGAATTATAACAATCCAACATTCCTACTATCTAAGCAGACACTAACTCAAAGTACCAAAGAAACTCAACACAAATCAGCAAGCCAGAATATTACCTGAATCAAAAATGCGAATGCTCAAACAGATGAGGTCACTCCTGTCTCATCTTTTCTTCAAATTCCCAGGTAGCTTCCTCTCTGCCATGCTTGCTCCATTGGACCATCACCAATGGAATAGTTTTGTTCCTAAAGTGTTTCTCCTTCCTATCCAAAATCCGCACTGGATATTCAACATAACTTAGGGTCGGATCCAGCTCAACTTCATCGGTCCTTAGCACATGGGAAGGATCTGGCTCATATTTCCTCAACATTGATACATGAAACACATCATGCATCGCTGCTAAATCAGCAGGCAGTTGCAATCGATACGCCAAGGATCCAATCCTCTCAATAATCTCGAATGGGCCAACGAATCTAGGAGCTAACTTACCCTTAAGCCTGAATCTCATCACGCTCTTGAAATGAGAAACTTTCAGAAACACTCGATCACCAACATGAAATTCTAAAGGCCTACGCCTCTTGTTAGCATAGCTAGCTTGACGATCTTGTGCAGCCTTCATTCTGATTCGAATCAGCTCAACCTGATCCTTCATATGCTGCACAAACTCAGGGGTAGACAGTTGTCTCTCACCAACTTCTTCCCAACAAATCGGTGATCTACACTTACGACCGTACAAAGCCTTGAATGGTGCCATCCCAATAGTCACTAAGTAGCTATTATTATATGAAAACTCTATCAGGGATAAAGAATCCTGCCAGCCACCACTTAAATCCAACACAATTGCTCGCAGCATATACTCCAAAATATGTGTGGTCCTCTCGGATTGGCCATCTGTCTGAGGATGATAAGTTGTACTCATACCCAATCTTGAACCCATCGATGCTTGCAATCTCTTCCAAAATCAGGAAGTAAATCTTAGATCTCTATCAGACACTATCGAAACCACACTCCATGCAATCTAACCACATGATCAACGTACAGTATCGCCATCTTCTACATGGAACATCTCACATCATAGGAAATGAAATGAGCTGAATTCGAAAGCCTGTCAATCACCACCCATATCGCATCACATCCCTTATTCGAATGAGGTAAATGAGTCACAAAATCCATGGCAACGTGCTCCCAATTCCATTGAGGCACTTCTAAACTCTGCAACAATCCACCAGGTCTCATTCTCTTGGCCTTGACCTGTTGGCAGTTCAAACATCGTGCTACAAATCCAAAAATGTCATTCCTCATGCCTTCCCACCAGTAGTGTGACTTCAAGGCGTGATACATCTTCTTCTCGCCTGGATGCACATTATAACGGCTGCAATGGGCCTCGTTCAAGATGGTTTCTCTTAGATCGATCAGGTTTGGAACTATCAGTCTTCCACGAAATCTCAGGCATCCATTAGAAGCAACAGTAAAATATCCCGACTGACTATTCTGGGCTTTTATCTTCAACTCATGGATATACGGGTCAGTTCTCTGTGTTGCTCTAATGTCTGCAACCATCTGTGGTTCAACCTGAAGAGAAGAAACTACGAAATACTGATCATCTGGCTGAAAACGTCATCCAGAAGTCCCCAAATGCTTGTGGAATTTGGATATACTCAACGACGTTAACATCGCAGGCTGGGCTTTCCTGCTCAAAGCATCTGCCACCAAGTTAATTCGCCCAGGCTGATACTGAATCTCACAGTAAAAATCCTTGAGCAACTCCATCCAACGATGTTGTCTCATATGCAGATCTGACTGAGTGAAGATATACTTCAAACTCTTGTGGTCTATGTACACCACAAATTGCTCACCATGCAGGTAATGACGCCAGATCTTCAAGGCAAAAATAATGGCGGCTAACTCTAGATCGTGAATGGGGTGTCTCGTCTCATGGGATTTCAACTGTCGAGATGTATAGGCTACCACTCGCCCGTTTTGCATCAATACACAGCCCAAACCACTCAGAGAAGCATCGGAACAAACTACAAAACCTCTAGAACCCGAAGGTAAAGTCAACACAGGAGCAGTAGTCAACTTCTCCTTGAGAAATTGGAAACTCGACTCACACTCGTCTATCCGCAGAAATCTTCTATCCTTCTGGGTCAACTGCATCATCGGCTTGGCTATTGAAGAAAAACCCTCAATGAAACGTCTGTAATAGCCAGCCAAACACAAGAAACTATGGATCTCCGAAACCTTCCTAGGTCGCTCCCAGTTAAGAATTGATTCGACCTTACTCGGATCCATCGAAATACCTTGTGCAGAAATAACATGACCCAAAAATATTACTTTATCTAACCAAAATTCACACTTACTGAACTTCGCATACAACTATGAGTCTCTCAGTTTCTGCAACACCAACCTCAAGTGCTCTTTTTGCTCTCTATAGTTCCTCGAATACACCAGGATATCGTCTATGAAAACGATCACGAAACGATCGATATACTCGCTAAAGACTCGACTCATCAAATCCATGAAGACAGCAGGAGCATTTCCTAATCCAAACGGCATCACAAGAAACTCATAATGCCCGTATCTGGTGTCTCTAATCTGCAACTGATGATAACTAGATCGCAGATCAATTTTAGAGTACACTACCGATCCCTGAAGCTGATCAAACAAATCATCAATTCTCAGCAACGGGTATTTTTTCTTGATCGTTTCTTTATTCAGCTGCCAAATGTCAACGCACATCCTTATAGATCCATCTTTCTTCTCCACGAAGAGAATTGGAGCTCCCCAAGGCGACATACTCGGCCTAATAAATCCCTTCTCTAGAATGTCACGTAACTGGTCCTAAAGTTCCTTCAACTCAGCTGGTGTTAACCGATATGGAGCTCTCAAAATCGGAGCGGTCCCTGGCACCAACTCAATAATCTCTCGTCTCGGAGGGAATCCAAGAACATCATCCAGAAAAACGTCTGGGAACTCTCGGAAAATCGGGATATCACTCAACTTTATCCGCGATTCATGGGAGACATCCAGGGCATAAATCATGAACCCTGCGTTCTCTAACGGCAACAGACTAAACATCTTAATGGCCGACACTAGGGTAATCTTCGATCCCGAATCAGCACCGTAGAAGTCCCACTTTTCTCCAAACTGAGGTCTAACCTCACTACACCATGGAAACAACCAACAGTCGCTCTATAAACAGACAACACATCCATACCCAAGATGCAGTAAAAGTCTCTAATCTCCAGAGAAATCAAATTCATCACCAACACGTTCTGATCGAATCGAATCACACAATCCTCAACAACCTCGTGGGATATCAACCATACGCCAGCAGGAGTGGAAAGAGATACTACATCAGACAGTGGGGTAGAACTCAACCCACACTCATGCACAAAAAAATCAGATATAAAGGAGTGTGATGCTCCAGTATCAAACAAAACTCGTGCAGGAAAATCAAAGATAGTGCTGTTAGGATTGAATTTACCTCTGTTAATATAGACAGAAGTTATTTAGTCAATAACCAGCACTTAGAGGGAATAACCAGATCGAGTAAAAGACGCTGGATCCAGCTAGACGCTGAAACCAGATTGCGATAAATAAGTTGGTTCCGGCTGGATGCTGAAACCGGATGGCTTTTTTGTATGACCAGCTCGGCGCTAAACCAGCGCAGTGCAAGAGCCTGGTTCTAGCTGGTCGTTTAAACCAACTCAATGAAAAGCCGTGCGATCTGATTATTTATTACTTGAGCTGTAATAGCTCGGTGTTCTTGAATTAAAGTGCATTGAGATACAGATTGAGTAATGAAGTTAAATCATGCGGAAATAACTCAACCTGAACTCTTAAATTCGAAATCCCATTTAAACAGTTTCATGCGTATTAAAAAATATGTTATGCGTATTAATGAATGCAGTAAAGCAGTAAAGAAATACGCTGATTTGTTTTAGTAATTTCGGAGCAAACTCTCCTTCGTCTCCCCTTTTTCCACAATCGGGAAGGATTCACTAGAAGACTTTGATTGCAGCATCCCTACACTACAACCCACAGTCGCAAGAACTCCTAACATCACCACCTCACACTAATCCCACAAGTTGTGTGACTAACAACACTTCTTTTACGCCTCAGTGAGAAAGGCTACAAGGACTTGTTTAACATCTCTGTCCAAATACTACAATGAAGAGTTTTCAAATTGATTCACTCAACTCAATAATTTAGCTCTCAGCTCTCATATGTGAGTGAATCGTGTGTGAGATTACAGTGTACGCTCAATCTCTCGAAGATATAATCTCACACACAGAGATAGAACCGAACTGGATGAAAGCACTATAGCAGCCTAGCAGCAAGCTGGAACAAAGCACTGATAGCAGATTGATTGAGAGCAGATAGCAGTGCAGATTGATGAGTAGTCCAAGTTGGAACAGTAAGGGGACACCCGAGCTTGTCCAACAGAGGATATACAAAGCTGGAACAGTGAGGGGATGCCCGAGCTGGTACAGTAGAGGATATCCAAGGTAGAACAGTAAAGGGACGCCCAAGCTGGTCTAGCAGAGGAAAACTTAGCTGGTACAGTTAGGGGACGCCCGAGTTGGTCCAGCAAAGGATAATCAGATCGCAGAGGAGACCCAAACTGGTTCACCAGCTTGGAGCAAGAGCTTGTTCAGATCAGTGTTAAAAAGTAGTACAGTGTGATGAAGAAGCAACCAGCTGGGTGAGATCATCAACCAGCTCAGAGAACAGAAACCACCTCAGATACAACTTGAGAATATACAAGGAATGGTTTAAACAAAGTTCAAACTGATTTCCTTCAACGTCTACAGAGCTAGATTTAAGCAAAGGCTGCAGCATATTAAATGAAGAGAGCTGAAAGTCTAGAAAGCCTGCAATTGCATTAAATGAAAAAGGACACAAGGTACAAAACTGTCATAACTTTACAGAAGCATTTACAACGGCTATACCTTTGTTTCCAATGGATAGAATTGCACAAGAGGCTATATCAAAAGCAAAAGCTGGCAGCAGTAAACGTGGTGTGCACAAGAGCAGAATGAAAACAAAACAATGAGATATACACAATCAAAAACAGGGAAGACAACAAGTTATCAGTTTTGAAGAAGCACTTCCCAGTGTGTGAGAATACATTTGAGAGAGAGCTTACATTGTAATTTCTCACACACATATTTACTCACAGTTTCGAGAGATGAGCTGTATATATTAGTGAGTGAATCACATACACTAAATCATTGTAGTCTTTGGACAGAGACGTTAAACAAGTTCTTGTAGCCTTTCTCACTGAGGCGTAAAATAAGTGTTGTTAGTCACACAGCTTGCGGGCTTAGTGTGCGGTGGTGATGCTAGGAGTTCTTGCAGCTGCGGGTCGTCGGAGTGGGTTGTAGCATAGGGACGCTGCAATCAAAGTCTTCTAGTGATATCCTTCCCGATTTTGGAAGAAGGGGAGACGTAGGAGAGTTTGCTCCGAACTTCGTAAAACAAATCAGCGTATTTCTTTACTGGTTTACTGCATTCATTCATACGCATAACATATTTTTTAATACGCATGAAACTGTTTAAATGGGATTTCGAATTTAAGAGTTCAGGTTGAGTTAATTCCGCATGATTTAACTTCATTACTCAATCAGTATCTCGGTGCACTTTAATTCAAGAACACCGAACTATTACAGCTCAAGTAATAAATAACCAGAGCGCACGGCTTTTCATTGAGCTGGTTTCAACGACCATCTAGAACCAGGCTCTTGAACTGCGCTGGTTTAGCGTCGAGCTGGTCATACACAAAAGCGATCCGGTTTCAGCATCCAGCTGGAACCAGCTTAGTTATCGCAATCTGGTTTCAGCGTCTAGCTGGATCCAGCGTCTTTTACTCGATCTGGCTATTCCCTCTAAGTTCTGGTTATTGACTAAATAACTTCTGTATACATTAACAGAGGGTAAATTCGATCCTATCAAGTGCAAGTACCTGCGATAACTCCTCCAGGAATATCACCAGCTTGCTCTCTCGTCAAGGAATTCACTTGAGCTTGTTGAGGTCCCGAAAACTGAGGTCTAGAAGATCCTCCGAACCTAGACGGTTCTCGTGGTTGGAATCCTGATCGTTGGGACTGGACAAAAGGTTGCGATCTCTACGAAGAACCACCAGCTGAACCTTGCTGTGACTGATTTGAGGGTTGTCCCCCCATCAAAGGACAAACTCTAGCGAATTGTCCAGGCTGCCCACACCTATGGCAAAGACCCTGAACTCCGCGACATTGCGAAGTCATATGCCTACCTCCACACTGACCACACGACACTCCTCCAGAGACATTACCACCAGAACTAACAGAACCAGAAGAACTCGAATTCGACCGTCTCTTAAACTTTTACCTCGAGGCTTGAACCTCTGGCGATTTGACTGCTGCGATGTCTAAGGAGGTTGAAATACACATGTCCCTTCTGGCACAGGTTGGAAACTGCGTACAACTGTCGACTAAACCTGATTCTGCACTTCCAAAAGACTCTCCTCAATGTCCACCGCCCTATCCACCGCCTCAGCATAAGTCGCAGGAGAACCATCTAACACCATACGGAACAAATCGGGCCTCAACCCTCTCAGAAACTTGTTCCTCTTCGTCCTCTCCTGGTTTGCAATGTGGGGAACATACGACAGAAGCGAGGAAAACTGTCTAGCATACTCGGCTACCCTCATGTTCCCTTGCTTCAGATTATCAAACACCCTCTCACGGTTATTGTAGTAGGACTCAGGGGTATACTCCTGATGAAAAGCTGCACAGAAGCTCTCCCAAGAAATCAAAACTCCACTCTCTCTCATGACTCGGGAAGTACCCTTCCACAAGCGTTGAGCATGATCCCTCAACTGCAAAACAGCCAACTTCAGTCTCCTCTCCTGAGAATATTCCACCGTGTCAAAAAATTCTTCCATATGCTCCAACCAACCTTCAGTCATCAAACCAACCTCAGCACCAGTAAAAGTAGGGGGATTCGTCCGCTGAAATCTAACCAACACTATTCCATCTCGCCAATCTGTCTAGTCACATTTTCCACTTAAACCTATGCCAGTCTAGCTCGACGACGCAAAGGTACACTCTGCTGCTCAACATCCTCATCACTCCCCGGGGCTCTAGACTCGCCAACTACCTGCCTAACGGTTCTACTTCTACCTCTCCACGGCGGTATCTACCAAAACTCAAAAGTAAGAACCAAAAGCAGATAATTCACAGAGGCAAATAATACAATCACAGAGTCAATCACAAACAAAAGCTCTAACTCTGTGCCTAGACTCAAGTGTGATGGAAAAAAATCGAGCTTATCCCAGTTTAAGCTCTGATACCAAAACGTCAGGTCCGGTACGCTAAATCAGCGATTAATTACTCAATTAATCTTAATTACACAGAAGCATAAAATATGGGCTAAAATTTTTCATTTGGGCCTGAACGGAAATCATCTCTTAAAATACAATCATAATCGAAATACGGATTTTAACTCAAAAATCCAAACAACAAATATAGATACCCCAAATACAATATTCACTCAGGGCATCCCCTGGTTCAATAGTACAATACATAATATATAATTGGGACTCAAAATGGGGATCCACCAGCCGACACTCCACTCGATCCAACTGGATTACCTGAAGACCCTGCAAATACCAACACATAGGGAAAATGAAACGAGGTCAAATCTCATTACGAAGAGCATCTATAAAGAATCAATCATATCAGACATGCAATATTTCAAACGTGCAATGCATGAGGGCTATCAAGATTCATCGATAAGCAAGGCACAACGACTCAGCTGTGCAATCAAATCTCAATAATCAATCAGAATCCAAATCACAGCGACTCAGTGACGAAAATGGATTCTCAGCACGGAGACTCAGCCGGAAAATCGCAACTCAACGATTATCAGGTCTCAAATAATACAGGCTCAATATGCTATGCATGAATGCCAATTAAAATCATACTCAATATAGTGCATATAATTCACACGCATAAGCAATAAGCATACGAATCATCATTGTAAACCAACAAACTCACACAGAATCATCTAACACATAAATCACAGCAGCTCACACACGAATAGAAATATTCTCAAGCTGATATTAAGGCTGCTAGTATAAGCTCACTCGTACCTCAACTTCTCACAGAGACTACCTCAACAGATCACATGAGAACACAGCTCAAATAGCTCGTGCATGTCTACTGCCCTACCATCTTACAGCGAACTCAACAGGACAGCTCAAACCAACAGGTAGCTACAACCTGCTCAGCCATACTTAAACAGCTCAGGGACAATTCAACAGAACAGAGCTGTGAGCTATCATCTCACCCAGCTCAATCAACTTCTCAAACACGATAACCAGCTCTAAACAAAATGTCAAACACTAACCAACACTTACCCAAGAGCTCAAACGGCACAGAAGAACTATCGACCAAAAATAACGAAAATGTTCGAACGCTTCAACCACATCGCGCTTCCTCGACAAGTCGACCCAAGACTCCAAAGTGGTAACAAAAGAAAGGTCTTGGAGAGAGGAACCTGACGCCACCAGCCTTTGCTCCAAACGGAGGTGTAAATCGACAGCAATCAAAAGAAATAGGGTACGATGAACAGTAAGGGTTTGAGAAACAGCACGCAACGAGACTCTCTGGAAAGAAGATAGAGAATATCGAGTCTAGAATTGGCTAAGTTTTTGTATGCTTCCGCTATTGTTTTGCGTGGTTTAACTCTGAGTAGAGCACGAGGCCTGACAGTCTCCCTTGGTTAATCCTCATCCAACAGCTTACGAAATTAAGACTTGTTGTTCGTTTAATCTGCTCATAATATGCCTCTAACTAAATAGGTTAATTACAGTCCTCACACCTTTTGAGGTTTGAGAATGCCACTCTCCTTCATCAATAAGCCGACCCCATCAAGTGCAGGGTCTCTTCTTGACCACTCTTGTAACGACCGGACTTTTCTCAAAAGAAATTTAGAAATTTGGGGTTCGAATTGAAAGACCCAAAAATTTCAATCTTAATAAACATAAAAGTCGTTACTAAAATTCTGGACTAAATTGCGAATAAACACAATTCATTGCTGCTGAAATATGGAACAAAGGAAACAATGAAGTGAGCGGAAGTAATACCAAATTCTGAAAACACTTTTCATAACAAATGAAGAAAATCAGCTGCAAGGGTATACAAACACGGAACTAAATCCTCAGCTGATCGAAATACAAATGAGCTTGCATATATCTTTACACCAAGTGTTTAGACAGATTTCTACAAAATAAGGAACTAGAAATCTGTTAACATACAAAACTGTAACTAAAGTTCTGTACATCAAAACAAAGTCTGAAAGAAACAACGAAATATGTCCACGATAAACACCACTGTCCAACTCTTCATCCAGCTCCTTACTGCCCATTACCTGCACTCAATGAAAACTAGTGAGCCAAAGGCTCAACAGGTAAAATCTGGAATAGCAAAATCATGCAATAGAAACCGATACTGTAACTGGAATCTGAAAGCTGAATACATAAATTAATTCTGAATACGCTTTAGAATAAACAAGCGCAATATAGAACTGAGAATTCTGATAGAAACTAAACACCACTGTCCAACTCTTCATCCAGCTCCTTACTGCCCATTACCTGCACTCAATGAAAACTAGTGAGCCAAAGGCTCAACAGGTAAAATCTGGAATAGCAAAATCATGCAATAGAAACCGATACTGTAACTGGAATCTGAAAGCTGAATACATAAATTAATTCTGAATACGCTTTAGAATAAACAAGCGCAATATATAACTGAGAATTCTGATAGAAACTGAAAGCATAAAACATATTCAAATTTATTTTCTTTAAACATTCTCTGGAGCTGT
>KQ996423.1:88552-107566 GCA_001598015.1 Dorcoceras hygrometricum
TAGTGCATTCTAGGTCTTTACTCAACGCAATTGTAAATCATTACACACATAATGAAAGTAAAGAACGCCATATAAGTAAATGTGAATATCATATATAAAGACTATTTGTACAAGAGTCTATAAAACCCACACGCCACAAGTTGGCTAGTTGGGCATCTACTCTAACAATTCATTGCTGCTGAAATGCGGAACAAAGGAAACAATGAAGTGAGCGGAAGTAATACAAAATTCTGAAAACATTTTTCATAACAAATGAAGAAAATCAGCTGCAAGGGTATACAAACACGGAACTAAATCCTCAGCTGATCGAAATACAAATGAACTTGAATATATCTTTACACCAAGTGTTTAGACATATTTCTACAAAATAAGGAACTAGAAATCTGTTAACATACAAAACTGTAACTAAAGTTCTGTACATCAAAACAAAGTCTGAAAGAAACAACGAAAGATGTCCACGATAAACACCACTGTCCAACCAGCCACTCTCCATCCAGCTTCTTACTGCCCATTACCTGCACTCAATGAAAACTAGTGAGACAAAGGCTCAGCAGGTAAAATCTGAAATAGCAAAATCATGCAATAGAAACCGATACTGTAACTGGAATCTGAAAGCTGAATACATAAATTAATTCTGAATACGCTTTAGAATAAACAAGCGCAATATAGAACTGAGAATTCTGATAGAAACTGAAAGCATAAAACATAATCAAATTCTGAAAACATTTTCTTTAAACATTCTCTGGAGCTGTGATTAAAATCACACTTGCGCTCTTCTGAAATTATGACAACACTTTAAACATTTTGGTCCAATTCGTTTGATCAAACTCCTGATATCAGTCTCTAGAACTATGGCTCATGGTGAAGGGATATACAGATCCGTCGACCTATACACCCGATCCTTCCTCTGTTGAAAGGGCACACAGTTCGTCAGCCGCGCACTCACCCTTCTTATGGGGACCCTCTTTGTTGTCATAACTTAAAATATTTTCTAAAACATCATTCTGCTCTTTCTTTTCTTTCTAAAATCTGTTTTCTTTTTCTCTTGTACGAATTACTGGTTTTCTCTTGTCTAATGATGTTCTGGAACTTCAAGGGATTTCTCTGTAGAATTTACGAAGATGAAAACTGAATAAAATCTCTCAAATCTTGTTCAATTGAATCGAATAATCTTTTGAACTGAAGCGGAAATGAATAAGAAATCAAATTCTGAAATTTCGTTATCTGTTGAAGAAAACGAAGAATGAACGATAACCAGCTGCAATGAACAGTACCAGTCGCAAGACTAATACCAGCTGAAATGAACAGTGAACTGCTGGAAATTTACTAAGAAATGCGTCTGCTGAATTTTGGAAGACAACGCAACTGCTGATTTCTAACAAAGGAATGCAGCTGCTGAATTAGTTCAATAGGAATGCACCTGCTGGTGTTAACAAAGAAATACACCTGTTGGTTTTAGCAAAAGAAATGCACCTGCTGGTGTTAACAAAGAAATACACCTGCTGGTTTTAGCAAAAGAAATGCACCTGCTGGTGAACAGTGCACCAACTGGAATTTACGAAAGAAACACAACGACTGAAATATTTCAATAGGAATGCACCTGCTGATGTACAAACTATCAGCTGATGAACAAACTATCAGCTGATGAACAAACTATCAACTGATGAACAACTATCAACTGATGAACAAACTGTCAGCTGATGAACAATAAAATATGCAACAGCTGAACATGAAATAGTGCGACTGCTGGTCGCAACTACTGAACTCAAACAATGCGACAGCTGAAATCTATACTTAGAATATTTTCAACAAAGAAATAACAGTCGTGGTATAAGAACCAGATTTCAGACTTAACCAGGTGAATGACGATGGTTTTCCTTTGTCTGAAGAATTCAAAATATCTAAAGAAATTTCTAGAAATGATCGAATAAGCTACTTGTAAGCTACTTCGATGGAATTTCTGAAGAAAACTCAAGAATCTACTGGATGAACATCACCAAACCATTTTCTAAAACATCCTTTGGATCAAAATACAGTAAAACGCAACCTTCATAAAAACAGAGCATGAACTTTCTGGTTTTGAAGAACAGCCGAAGCCATCTTCCTTTCTTTAAAATCTCATATAATCATGCAAACAGAATTGAATATATGCTTTCACTGAGTGAGCAAGAAACAGAGTTTACTTGCCTGAATTCTTGAACACAACCGCAGTAGAAATCCAGCAAATCACCAACACTCCGATCGCCTCTTTTAAAAAGCTTTAAAACTTTTGCTCGGTTTCTTATAGAGAGAGAACCGCTTTGACTAATTTGTTTTCAAGATAATGATGCATGAAGCAGCTAACATCCTATATATATATATATGATTTAAAATTCCTAAGGAAAGAACCACGTTGTAATCAAGATGCTCAAATCTCCTAAAAGCGTACTCTGTTTTTTTTTAAAATAAAATGATGCACATGAAAACCGAACAATTTTAGTTAAAACAACAGGATTCGATCGACTTGCTATGATTGGCTACACAGCTGCTGCAATCGTATTCTAACATTTGAAATTTAGCTCTTAATTGATAAAAAGCTAAACAATATATATCTGAATTCTGAAACTCGATAGAAACAGAGTTTAATAGAATAGCATTGTAATCCCTCAATCTCAAATCTTTCTATTTTGTGGCCTCTAAAATATCTGGGCATTACAACTCTAGTCAAGTCGATGCATCATTGTTTCAACCTCCTCTCAGCTGGAATAATTGGTAGTTTCCAAGACTTCAGCAAGAAGTTCTTCCACCAATTCACCAGTAGCAAGAAACAACTCATGACAACATTGAACCTCTTCAATGTCAAGCAGCAGGAGCAGGAGATCCTGCGAGAATACATAAGGCACTTCAATCGTTATTGAGGTGCCTTTAGCAACCTAGACCTATTGATAGGGGCAGGGCTTGCGCGGAGGTGACTTCAGATCCTTGGTTGAGAAGTCCTTGAAGACATTCGATGAAAGCTTGACTAGGACGAAGAATTATGTTAATGTATACAGACAGCTCGAAGGGTCGACCAGAAGACTGCCCCCTAAACACTCTAAGGAGCCCCTGGGAGAGAGAGCAGCAGATAAGCCCTCACGTCCCAAAGCCCCATTACTGCTAGGACAATTTTCTATTGAAACACAATTAAATGTCAATAAAGTTTGAGAAATAGAGATCTTTGATGGAAAGAGGCTGGTATAAAGGCCTCGAGGAAGTGAAGGGGACCCATGGAACCACAAGTATGAAAAGTCCTATGACTTCCACCGGGATTACGACCGCACGAGCATCGAGTGTCACTACCTAGACCAAGAGTTGGAGCACATCGTCAGAGCAACCTCTAATTGCGGACTATAGTTAATTGAGGTGGACCACCTTGACCCCCAAAGAGGAGTAGAGAAGAAGAAAATTGGAAATGTGATAGGAAGCCCACAGTCGGGACATAGTTGATCCGAGAGAGCCCAAATCAACCCAAAGGAGATCCCCACTCACCTCAACCTTGAGGGATTATCAATATGATCTCGGGAGGACCTATGTTGGATCTGTTTATACAGATCAGAATCTAAGTTTCGATTCACACAAAATCTGCTATTATTTGACTAACGGCTTTTGTGAAATGTGCGGTGCACTTGATTAAAGAAACAGGGAGATGTTCAAGCTGGAACAGTGAGGAGACGCCCAAGCTGGTCGAGCAAAGAACATCTAAGTTGGAACGGTGAGGGGACGCCCAAACTGGTCCAACATAGGATGCTATGCAGGTTCTGCAGGAATCCAGAGCGCAGGAAGAATCAAGATGGTTCACCAGCTTGACCAGTTTGATGAAGCAATAGAGCAGTTCAATGGAGAAGAAGATGTACAACGCTCAGAACAGAAAAGATTAGAATCAGCTCTGACAGATGAGAAGCGCGGTATTAATCAGGATAAGCTGCGCAACCAGCTGAGCGACCAGCTGGGAAAAACCAGCTCAGCAACTAGCTGATAGAGACCAGCTGGGTGAGACCAGTTGAGTGACCAGCCCAGAGTTCAGCAACCTGCTCAGAGAACAGAGACCAGCTCAGTGCAAAGCAGTTTGAACACAAATATTTGTGAAGATTGAATTAACGTTGTTCAAACTGATTCGCTTCGTCCTTATCACAGAGATAAAATTCAGCAAATGCTGTGACGCAATTAATGAAGAGAGCTCAAAATCTATAAAGCCTGCAAACGCATTAAATGATAAAGGACACAAGGTATAACATTGTCGGAACTTTACAGAAGCCTTTTCAACGGCTAGGAACTTGTGTCCAACGGATATAATTTGCAAAGAGGCTATATATACAGCAAGCAGAAGTGTCGAAGAAGTGCAGAGAGGCACAACAGAATATAGAAAGCAGTGCATAATCGAGAGCTTGTACACTCAAGTGCCAGCTGGTGTACAAGCTGGTCCAGTGCACACGTGTGAGCTGGTGCACAGGCTGAGAGCTTCAATGAGGAATCAATAGTCGACTGCACAAACCAGGGAAGAAAAAAGAATATATTAGCTTGTAGAAGCACTTCCCAGTGTGTGAGAAAAACAATCAGAGAGTGAGCTTACACTGTAAACTTTTCACACACAGGTTCACTCACATATGAGAGCTGAGAGCTTTATTGCTTAGTTGAGTGAATCACAAACACAAAATATCATTGTTGTCTTTCGCACTGAGACGTTAAAGAAGTGTCGCCTTTCTCACTGTGGCAGTAAAGAAGTGGAGTTAGACACGCGCAGCTTGCGGGCTGGTGTGCAGTGGTGTGGCTAGGAGTTTTTGCGGCTGTGGGTCGTAGGAGTGGGTTGCAGCGAGGGTCGTTGTAATCGAAGTCTTCTAGTAAAAACCTTCCAATTGAGGAAGAAGGGAAGATGTAGGAGATTCAGCTCCGAACTTCCATAAACAAATTGCAGCGTATTTTCTTTACAGCTTTCAGTACTTACATTCATACGCATAGCATATTTGTTTACTACGCATAAAACTGTTTAAAGAGCTTTCGAATATAAGAGTTCAGGTTGAGTTATTTCCACATGATTTAACTTCATTACTCAATCTGTATCTCGGTGCACTAATATTCAAGAACATTGAGCTATCACAGCTCAAGGATTTATTCTACCAGATCGCTTGTTCTCTCATTAAGCTGGTTGAAGTCACCAGTCAGAACCAGCCTTATGAACTGCGCTGGTTTAGCGCTGATCTGGTTCTATTTTATGCGATCCGGTTTTAGTTGCGTGCTGGTTTTTAAATTCCAAAGTTTTTATATGCACGTAACTTACGGGATTGGTGTTTCGGCTATGTGAGAGTCTATGTGAGTTGTGGCAGAGCTCACGAACACCCCACCTCCTCCCATATAAAGGGACCAACAACCTACATATGTGGACTCCAATCGGGTGAGGAAATCAAGGTGTCGACACATGGAGAGCATGTAGGTTGGCAGGGGAAAGAAGTACTTGGGACCCACCATTTCTTTTGGGTCGAGGACATGCAAGGAGGGGTCAACACAGATGATGACACCCTCAAGATCCGAGCCATGATTATGAGTTATGAGGTGGCCCTCATCTTTGTCGTCTCCATGAGTCCAACGAATGTGCTCTTCAAGGGGGCCACTGACCAAATGGATTTGCGAGAGTATCACTTGGAACAAGTCCAGACCCCACAATTCAGATTTACATGTCACTTCTAGCAACTGGTTGTTCACTTACCTCATTCACTTTGGTTGGGTGAGCTGAGGAAGACTCAGGTTGTCGAAATCACTATGGCTCCTCTTATGATGTAATATTGGACAGGCCAATGATGGCTGCCTTCATGGTCATGACATTCCCTATGGGAAATACTATGGGAGAATTTATCGGGGATCAGAATTTGGATAGGAAGTGTTATGTGGAAGATGTGAGAATCGAGCAAAAAGAGGCCAATAAGCACCACAACCACCTGAGCACCCGAGTACAAGAGCATGTGCACTTCCTCAAGGAATATTTCCAAATGACTATGGAGGAGTAAGTAGAAGAAGTGGTCCTAGCTCCCCCTACAGATATCGGAAAGATAGCCTGAACTGTGCCCGAGGTCATCAAGTCACAGCTCATCAAGTTCCTCGAGGATAACAAAAATGTCTTCTGGTCCCAATCTGACCTGATGAAGGTATGCCAGAAGTCATGGAACACCGGATTAATATATCCACGAGATACAAGCCCATATTTCAAAAAAGGAGGCACTTTGGGCCTAAGAATGAGTCGGTGATCAGGAACCAAGTATAGGAGTTTGATGGAAATGAAGAACCGGTGCTGTTAGCTCTCACACAGCTCGGACACCAGTTCATGGATCGAAATCACAAATTATGTGCATTTAAAATCTTTTTGAAAAACATCACGCAATAACAAAATAGCAGATTGCACCTGAGCTGGATCAGCACGGAGCAGCGCTGCGTGCTGGTCTAGATCTCGTGCGATCTGGTATGTGAAAATTTGAGCTGCAAGAGCTCTTTGTTATTGAAATATTTTAGCACCGAAAGTAGAACAGGTATGATTGAAAATCATGCGAAAAGGAACCCGAAATACTCTCTGAAGATTGAAAGCTTTAAAGATAGTTTTAAAACATGTATGCATGAATGTAGTAAGCTTTAAAGAAAATATGCTGCACATTTGTATGTGGAAGTTCAGAGCTCAATCTCCTACGTCTCCCCTTCTTCCATTGCTGGAAGGATTCACTAGAAGATTTGATCTTACAGCTCTGTGTACAGACCCGAGCCCTCAAGCTGCGGGAACTCATAGTCCACTATTGCACACCAGCTCACAGGCTGTGTGACTAACTAACACTTCTTTAACGTCTCAGTGAGAAAGACTACAATGAATTGATGTTTGTGATTCACTCATCTAAACAATTAAGCTCACGGCTCTCATATGTGAGTGAATCTATGTGTGAGAAGTTTACAGTGTAAGCTCATTTATTTTCTCACACACTGGAAAGTGCTGCTGTGAAAGCTGATATCTTCTTTTTCTTCCCATTTCTATGCAGTCGATTATAGATTTGCGTTAAGGCTCTCAGCAGTGCACTAGCTCACACCTGGTCACTAGCTCAACTTGTACACCAGTTGCCACCTGAGTGTACAAGGTTTCGACTGTTCTCATTTTTCTCTTATTCGCACTTTGCTCTTTTTCTCGCTCATATATCTTTTTCATTGTCTCTGCAGCATATATATAGCCTCTGTGCAATTCTATCCATTGGACACAAGTTCCTAGCCGTTGAAAATGCTTCTAAAAAGTTATGACATAGTTATACCTTGTATCATTTATCATTTAATGTGTTTGCCGGCTTTGTTGACTTTGAGCATGTGACCACTGCACCTGACTTTGACAAGACAAAGCAAATCAGTTTTAACTAATACCATATAGTCTTCGCGTACACATGAGTTCAAACTGCTTTGCTCTGATCTGATAGCCTCTGTTGATTTGGTCTCTCAGCTGGTTTCTCTCTTCTGGTCTCTGATTTGAACTGATTTCTTCTGTGCTGAACTTTGATCTAAGCTGGATCAGCTTAGATGTCCGTTGGACCAGCTTGGCGGTCCTCTACTTGATCAACTTGGATGTCCTCTGTTGGACTAGTTTGGCATTCCCTTACTGTTTCAGCTTGTACATCTTGTCAATATGCACACAGTTCGATCCCTATCAGCTTGCAGCTGTTCTATTACAGTGATTTATTCTTGTGATCTAAACCAGCTCACAGCTTGTGTCTTCCAGCTCGTTTCTGTTCTGCTACAGTGCTCTTCTTTAGCTCGCGTCTGATCATAGCCATCTTAGACCTATGGAGACTGATCGAGTGCACCTTGCATACTTGAATTCTGGAAGAATGTTTCCACTTCTTCTTCTATAGCAACACAAGACTTCTTGATAGCATCCATCTCTTCTAAAATATCCTGACTAAATTGTCCTTCACTAACTCCATCTCTTAACCAGCTCGCTTCTAATCTGAACCAGCTTAGACCTGCACTCTATAAATAAATTGTTAGAAACTTACGAACATGTTTTGTGTTCATCAAAATTCAGATGTGATCTGTTTTACAGATTCAACAGAGTTACTTCAAGGACCCCGGCGTTCGAGGTCCTTGTCTTGGCGGAGAAACTACAGAGGGTCGGGGTAACCATGTAAGGAAATAAAATGAGTGAAAGATAATGATGGTATCTAATCCCCTCGTAGCTCGACCTCTTTCAAGCTGAACCTAAAATAACATAGGAGGTCTTCCTTGACCAACTCCTGTGCATTGAAGCACGTCATATTCATGGTAGCCAAAAATTTCATGAGGTTGGAGGCTTGGTCAGGGGTCGGCACGTAAGATCATGTCACAATCTCAGGGACTTCCACTCCTAACATTACGCTTAACAACAAATACCTATTCATTCACCCCTTATGGGAGCTCAGGTTCCCTACTATAAACCCCAACTCCGTCTTATTAGAAAACTAAAACTTTCCAAGCCATAAATTTTTGACCTGGATAAGCTACATTAAGGTGTAGGTCGAGATATGCACCTCAAAAATGTTAAGCAAAACTCCTAAGGCTATGAGGGAACTATATGAGTTTGGGGCTAATCCAGAGGTGAGCGCACAATTCTATGGGAAACCTAAGACTCATATCAAATTGGTTAATGTAAAAGGCGTGGAATTCGGAGGGTGGAGGATGGGCACAATATCCTACATCAGGAAGGATCACATCAAACCTATTGGACATCCCCAACTTCTCCCTTAATCCTGCGGATGTCCGACTCCCTAAGGGTCGAGGTCTTAATTTCATACCAATGGCACCTTGAGGAGGCAAGCTCGGCCTCTCTCGAGAAATTCTCTCCAACCTCACCCTACGGGCCCCCTAGGCTGTCAAGATGCCTACCTCCCCACTCCCAGACCCCGAGGCCAAAGAAGACCTTATGGACACTGCACACAATCTAACGGCACTAGAATCAAGGGATGAAATTTTCAGGGAATAATACTTAGCACTTACAAGTTTGAAGTTTTGTGAGAAAGTAGGTCGGAAAAAGTAGGCTGCTCGGGTTCTCAAGAATGAGCGGGTATTTTGACAGAGTTTTGACGCCGTAAGAAGTTAAAAGTGAAAAATGAATTGTAGAAGTAACCTATTTATAGGAGTTTGGGTACGACGTAGGGCCCCGATCTTTTTGGGATTTGAATCGTTACCTCAAATACTAGATTAATACCATCACAACCATCCAATCTTTCTTAATCAATGGTCACGAAACGATCTCACAAGGATTAGGGGTTTCTCAAAAAGTACAAAGTGGTGCTCGGGTCCCGATCAGGAACCTACACGGCCTTAAACTTCAATTCCTCGTCTATAATCGATCTGACGATACTCTTGATACCTCTACATGAACAACCTCAAGACCCGCAACACGGTAACTAGGCCTCTTAATATGGACCATAATTATACGACGATTGATCTTATCTCTAGGAGTCGTGGTGACAACCCCAGCTTGAGAATTGGTATACTCGTAAACAAGGAATGAGTATTAAACGCTTGGGTTCGGCCGCAATCTCGCACAACCACATCAAATGCCGGTTGAATTGCTAACATTGATCGCCTGGCCCTTTATAAAAGTTCAGGTACGCTTCACTTTATACTCACTTCATAAATTCACAAGCTCTTAGCTTTACATACACTTTTGCTCTCTTATTTCTCAATTACTAGAACTTATCAAAGAGGATTCGTCGGAAATATCCCTCTAATTTGTTTATGTGATTTTAGGTCAAACCAACTTATATGACCGCTTTAATCTTTTTTCTCATTAATTCTAGGTAATCTTAATTATCTTAAAAAATGGAAAATAAATTCTTTAATTTGTCATTTTGAGTTTTAATCACCTATTTGATCCAATCCTTGATTACATAAGTCAATAATTTCTTATGATATGTCAATATTCTCCCACTCAACATCGGTTTTTCCGGTAGCATCCCTACACCTCCAAATTACACATGGACATGGGCTGGGTTGACCAGGAAATCGGCCAGGACCCGATCCTTTGTCAATAGGCTATTTAATCGGGTAAACAGGTTTAATGTGGAACCATGTATATACGAGTCATTCCAGGTCACCCGAATGAATCCTATGAGACCCTCCGGGTCAAACGAACTTCAATTTTGAAATTAATTTTTTAAAAAAAGTTCAGGCTCAGAACCAGAACCAACCCATCAATCCCGAAAACCAGCCCGTAACCTTTACGGGTGAGGGTTCGGGATTCCATGACCCGAATTCGACGGGTCGGGCCGAGACCCGGCCCATGACCACTTCTTTTCCAAATAAGACAAAAGTATGTTAAATTTACTAGATTAAAACCAAAATTGAAATACATATTAATTCAAAATGCCCAACTTAGTGGACCAAAGCAAAAATTTATCTTAAAAATACATAGAACTTTATCTTGTGTATACAAGACACCCATATTTGTGTACACACATATATATGTCTCGCGCCACATGCACCTCCGTATACCAACTCCAGATTTCCTGGTTCCTAGTTTTAGGGTGGTTTCGTAATTGTTACCATGTGTGCGTACTTACTAACAAGCATCATGTGTACATACTCTTTCTCAATTCCCCTGCCCTTAGATTTAAATATTGATCCCTCCCTTATAATATTTGAGTATTCAAGTTTTATGTAATAAATTTTTATACAGAAATCGTGTATGTTTGTGCATGGGATAGACTTCAGCAAGAGATATGTAAGCATTGGGTGTCACCCATATAATCTTAAATTATCATTTATTTGTAAGAAATTATTATGATTTTCTTTCGTTTTCATATCTAAGGTTTGCTTTGTTGGAAATTTGGAATTCGAATTTGTTAATTTGACGTTCATTGATTAATTAGGTTAATGAGAATTAATTTTAAGTTCAAGTTTTATTGATTGCAAAGATAGATGAAGACCTATTTATTAATATACTGTATTATAATATATAAACGAGAATAGGAAGGAATGACTCAAGTGGCATGTCTTCATAGTATTTTTTCAATGAAAGGATGCAAGTGTTATTTGAATATATGTCTTTCATTCAAGCTTTTCATCATTTATAAATAGACTGCATCATAATGTAAAGAGAAAAAACATACTTAAATTTTCTTCCGTTGCATATGGTTAAAACAATTTCATTTTTTAGGGTTCAAAAAGTATCACAAAAGTTCCACGGGTTTTATAATTTGGGGGCTTTTACAAGAATAGAAGTTGCTGATTGACATACTTTCTTCCATGTGTGGCAAATTTATCTTAAGGGGATAATATTGACATAAGTCTTGACTTTAGTTAGTTTCAGCATTCTGTTCATTGCTTTCCCAACACTTATCGGGACATCTACTACGGCAACTTTTCGATCGACAGCTTCAGAATTGTACCAGATACACGCCCAATAGTCTTCTCAATGTTACAAATTTTAGTGTAATACTTGTTTTTGCATACAATTTAAGCCATTTTTAAGTTTTGGATTGCGTTTGGAAATAAAATAAATAAAAAGGAAATAGAAGGAGAAATATTTTTTTTAAAGAAAATAAGTATAGTGAAGCTTTTTAAATATAAAGTTAAAGCATAAGACCATATGCCTTTCATTTCAACTTGAGTAGAAAATTTTTATACAAGAATTAGTTTTAATGTTTATTAAAATATAGAATAACTATAATTTAACTGTAATTTTAAACCAATTACAGCTAAGTAAGAGAGAGTGGCAGTAGGAGACAATTAGAATAGGAGAAACAAATACAATATTTGGAGGAAGATGTAAATTTAGGACAGGAAATGGACCAATTTGGGGAAATAATCGACAGCATACATAATGCTTAAATCCGTTAGTTTCTGACGATTTAACAACGCTGGATGGTTGAACAAATTCCGTTAACTTGGAACTATTTTGGTACATATGAAATAACAGAGACTGAACCGAGAGAATACCCTTTATTAATTAGATATACATTATACCAATACTACTAATTAAGCCATTACCTAATTATCCACTGTTAGCTATTTTCATTTCAAATCTATCTATATATAGAAAAATCGAAAATTTTAAATAAATCCGGAAACAAGAACCCTGAAATCACGATTTATGCCTTCCATTCACTTAAAAAAATTACATCCAATTTCAAGGAAGTGGACATGAATTTGGTTTGTTTCCACCAAGTCGGGAAGTGTATACTAAACGATGATTCATTGCAAAATGCCCGCCTTGTATTTGAACTTGACCACGATTTTATCGATGGAGGTGCTATGTCTACGCGACTAGCACTTTTGGGTGCTTTTCTCATTAAGCTAAGGCTAGCTAGTTATCATGAATATATAAAGCGTGGTCAGTGTATTCTTGATTGGAATGTCGTTAAATTTGGTATGCTAGATCAAATATTGAGCTATAAGTCTTTGATACCAGAGTACGAAAATCTACTCGGATCCTGAGGAGACTAACCTTTATCATCATTTTTCCAAAAGGACGATTACACGTACCCGAGGACATTCTCCCGAGGACCCCAAGGAAAAAGCTGCTCAGCCCATACCTTCTAATGATTAATCGGATAACATGTTGTCAGATCCTTACTTGGTTCTGATTGGTCTGATAACTTGTACAGACTAAAGCTGACAGACTCATACCTAATCATGAGTGGCCAAATGGCGTACACGCAATCGAGATCATTTTTTCCTATAAATACCCATGATCGTTGCAAACTCAGCAAGGACAGTTCTCTCGGTAACCGAACATCATAAAACACATTAACCCTAGAAAAACTACAGAATCACATTTGGTTCTCCTCGGGTGGCGAGGATTAACTCTCTGGTCGGGGACCAATGACGGGTTTAAAGTAATATCAATTGGCGCCTTCTGTGGGAACCAAATACAAAAGAGAGTGAAAATGCCACCAAGGAGAAATAGAGCGCAACACAGTGGAGAATCTAGAAACAATGATCAAGAAAGCTCTTTGGGAGGACCAAGTAGGGGGAAGGTTCTTACTACAGAACAAATCATGCAGTTGGTAGCCTCCACGGTGGAACAAGTACTGGCTCGTCGGGGTGAAGTACAACCTGAATTAGGATCTCAATCCCAAACCGAAGAAGTTAATAAATTGCAAGAAGAAGTACAACGATTGAAGGATTCCCAGCCAGCCCCACGTCCAGCAGCAGATCGTAGCATTCATTTTTCAAAAGATGTCTTGTTCGCAGAATTACCTCCACACTTCAAATTCCCTAGCATCGGGGAATATGATGGCACGGGGGATCCAGAGGAGCACCTTTCCCGCTTTGAAAACGCTGCTCTATTGCATCAGTACACATATCCAATCAAGTGCAGGATATTCCTAACCACCATCGTTAGGTCAGCCCAACAATGGTTTAATTTGTTGCCAGCAGGAAAGATTACATGTTTCCAAGATTTTAGCAAATCTTTTTGCACCGATTCGCCATCAGTAAAAAATAGCCTATGACCACGTTAAATCTGTTTAACGTGAAGCAAAAGGAACAGGAAAGTTTGCGTGATTATCTTCGACGATTCAACAAGACCACCATCGAAGTACCCTCCGCCACTCTCGATCTCTTGATCGGGGCATTCATGCAAGGCCTACGGGGAGGGGACTTCTTCAGATTCCTGATAAAAAAGGCTCCAAAAACTTTTGATGAACTTTTGACCCGAGCGAAAAAATACGTTAACGTGGAAGAAGTACAGATCACTAGGAGAAATGACCAAAAGGCTGCCATTAAGCCTCCCAAGGATGCTTGGGGAGAAAGATCGTACCCCCGAACCACAACGCCCGAAAGTACCTCTTCTGTTAGGGCAAATTGGCTCGAAAATGACATTAAAGGTTAGCAAGGCAAAGGCACTGGAGATGTGCGATGATAGAAAGTTGATACGGAGTCCGAGAAGTAGCGAAGGAGGACCCCAGAGACGTCCGAAAGATTTTGTAATTTTCACAAAGAATATGGTCACACTACCCACGGTTGTAGGCATCTTGATCAGGAGCTGGAAGGCGTAGTACAAAATTATCCTGACATGAAGGAACTGTTGGTCGGTGGATACACAGATGTACCATTGAAAATAGAATGGGAGCGGCATGGATATTATCAGGAAAAGAGAAAATAAGGGAGGAAAGGTGAACCCTCCCAGGAGCCCAGAGACATTCAGCGGAGAGCACATGATTCCCCCCCTACTCGGGGAACTATTAATATGATTTCACGAGGATCCACGGATGGAGATTCAAATAGGGCAAGAAAATCTGGCAAACGGCAATTGGAAAACATGCAGGTGTTAACAGGAGAAGATCGAAGTGGTCCCATTATATATTTCGGTTCAGATGAATTACCCGAGGGCGCCAAGACGCGTAATGAAGCTCTTGTCATCCGAGCCATGGTGGCAAATTATGACGTAGCTCGCATCTTCGTCGACTCAGGAAGCTCTGTGAATATATTGTTTAAAGAAGCTATGGAACGAATGGATATGGGGGATTACCCTGTCTGTGCGGTAAAAACACCGGTGTTCGGCTTCACGGGACATTTTCTGGAACCCGAAGGGGAAGTATACTTGTCGTTGTCATTAGAAGCGGGGAAAAGAAAAAAACACGGATCATCGGATTCACAATAATTGATGCACCATCCTCTTACAACATTATTTTGGGACGCCCAGCTATGGCATCCTTTATGGTCGTGGCTTCGGCCCTTCATCAAAAAATCAAGTATCCCGTGGTAGGAGAAATAGGATAAGTTCGTGGAGATAGAAAAATAGCCCGAAAAATGTTATGTGGAGGAAATCCGAGTAGATCAGAAGGCACAAAAATCTCGATACTCATCACGACCTCGGGAAGCAATTCCTAGAGATGTGTATTTAACCGAGGGGGGTTCTCAAGTTTCGACCGAAGAAGATAGTGAAGAAGTTAAACGGACGGCTGTGGGAGAAATTGTAAGGGTGGCTCGGGCATTGTCTGAAGAGATTAAGGCATTGCTAATTCAGTGCTTAAGAAAGAATAAGGAAGTATTCGCGTGGACGTCGGCCGACCTCTCGGGTGTGGAACGACAAGTCATGGAGCATCGCCTCAACACTCTTCCAGGGGTTAAACCCGTTGTACAGAAACATAGGAACTTCGGGCCTGAGAAAGACGCGGTAATCAGAAACCAAGTGGGAGAATTGTTAAAAGCTGGGCATATTCGGGAGGTACTCTTCCCGACATGGCTATCCAACGTGGTGTTGGTCCCTAAGGCTTCAGGAAGCTGGCGAATGTGTGTAGACTTCAGGGATCTAAATAAGGCCTGTCATAAGATTGTTACCCCTTGCCTCGTATTGATCAACTGGTGGATTCTACAGCAGGCCATGAACTACTCTGTTTCCTGGATGCCTATCAGGGTACCACCAAATACCTTTAGCTCGGGAGGATCAAGACAATGTTAGTTTTATTACCACAGATGGTACTTACTGTTATACTATTATGCCGTTTGGTCTCAAACACGCAGGGGCTACTTATCAAAGGCTTATGGATAAGGTCTTCCAGGAACAAATCGGGAGAGATGTAGAAGTTTATGTGGACGATATCCTAATAAAATCACGAGAATAAGGGGATTTTATAAGAGATCTTGAAGAAACCTTCCACACTCTATGAAAATATGGATTGAAGCTTAATTCCAAGAAGTGTGTCTTCGGAATAAGGATGGGAAAATTCTTAGTATATATGGTGACCAGACGAGGGATTGAGGCCAACCCGGAAAAGGTACAAGCAATAACCTCCATGCATTCTCCTCGGAATATTCAAGAAGTGCAGAAGTTAACTGGAAGAGTAATATCTCTCTCACGGTTTATATCGAGGTCTGCGGATAGAAGCCTGCCTTTCTTTAAAGTATTGCGGAAGGCTAAGAATCTCGAGTGGGATGAACGTAGAGAACGAGCATTCCAGGAACTCAAAGAATACTTGCGACAACTCCCCATCCTTAACAAACCAAAAGAGGGGGAGGAATTGTCTGTATATTTGGCTGTAACCCAGGAGGCAATCAGTTCAGTTCTTGTACGAATAGAAGAAAAGGATCATTTACCCGTCTATTTCGTCAGCCACGCCCTAAAAGGGGCCGAGGTGAGGTATACCGTCCATGAGAAACTTGTTCTTTCGCTGGTGATAACAGCTCGGCGTTTGACATCCTACTTCCTCTCCCATCCAATTAGCGTGCTCACCAATAGCGAGATAGGACATATAATCAACCACCCTGAGACCTCGGGTAGATTGGTAAAATGGGTCATCGAGCTCGGAGAGTATGATATCAAATTTAAACCTCGAACGGCGATAAAGCACTAGTATTGGCGGATTTCATAGCAGAGACCATTCATATACAGGAGAAAGAGGTATGGAAAATGTTTGTAGACGGATCATCTTATCAATCGGGAAGTGGGGTAGGGATCATTGTCGTGTGTCCTCTGGGGGAGGAAACCAGTATCTCAGTACGATTGGACTTCCGAGCATCCAACAATGAAGCGGAATATGAAGCCATACTCATTGGGCTTCGCGTTGCAAGAAGAATGGGAATCTCCCACCTCATTTTGTTCTCAGATTCACGATTGGCAATACAGCAAAGTACGGGGAACTATGAGATAAAAAATGAGAAGCTACGCAAGTATGTTGATACTTTGAGTGACCTGAAAGAAAAATTTGTGGAGTTCACCTTAAAACAGATACCACGTGGGGAAAATGAGAAAGCTGACAAACTAGCCAAATTAGCTAGCTCGCTCCATTCCGGATCTGAGATCGAATTACCTTTGCAAGAAAAAGTTTCACAAATCGAACAAGTAGTAGAGATGGTAATGGAAATCGGAGAAACAGATTGGAGAAATAGCATTTGCGAATACGGAACGGGAAAATCCCCAATGATCCACAGGCAGCTCGGGAGTTAAAGAAGAAGGCGGTTCGTTTTGTGCTTCTTGACGATGTTTTATTCAAAAGATCTTACTCCCGTCCTCTGTTAAAATGCCTAGGGCCCGAGGAAGCAGACTATGTTCTCAGAGAAATTCATGAAGGCTGTTGTGGCAACCACCTGGGCAGTATGGCTCTTTCAAGAAAAGCTCTCTTGGCCGGCTTCTTCTGGCCTAGCGTGCAACAGGATGCCACTTCTCTATTCAAAGCATGCTACAGTTGTCAGAGGCACGCTAACTTGCAAAAACGACCATCCGAGTTAATGAGAGCAGTTGTGTCTCCTTGCCCTTTTGATCATTGGGGATGGATATTGTTGGACCATTTCCGACAAGTATAGGACAGAAGAAGTTTCTGTTGGTAGCCGTGGACTATTTTTCGAAATGGGTAGAGGCCGAGGCACTAGCTCGGATCACTGAAGGAGAAGTGCTCAAATTTCTGTGGAATAATATAGTATGCCGCTTTGAGATCCCACGAAGAGTTATATCTGACAATTCACGGTGCTAGATTAAGGGAATGGTGCTCGGGATTAAAAATATGAGCAAATATTCACCTCAGTAGCCTACCCCTTGAGCAACGGACAGGTGAAAGTCACCAATAGATCTATAATACATTCCTTAAAAACCCGATTAGAAACAGTTCAAAGCAAATGGGTGAGGAGCTCCCGAGTGTATTATGGGCTTATAGAACAACTCCAAGAACCGCAACTGGAGAAACACCTTACAACATGGTTTATGGAACTGAAGCGGTGCTCCCAACAGAGACTGGGCAGGAAAGTGTAAGAATTTGTCTTTATCCCGAAGAAAATGACGCACTACGAAGAATGGATCTGGATCAAGTAGCCGAGAAGAGGGATCGATCAGCCGTCAGGATGATAGCATACAAACAAAGGATGGCAGGAGCTTACAATAAAAAGGTACGACCAAGACATATTGCAGTAGGGGATTTGGTGATGAGGAAAATCCAGTACCAAGGAGAAAGAGGGAAATTAGATCCAAAATACGAAGGACCCTTCCAAGCAGTGGAAAAAGCAGGAATATCTGCTTATTATCTGGCTGACGCTGATGGGAAAAGAAGCAAACGACCGTGGAATATTTGTCACTTAAGGAGATACTACTCTTAAAATAGCGGGGTCAAGTTTGTACTCAAAGAATATCTCAATAAGAAATGCTTTTCTCTACTAGAGGAACGAAAAGCCCGATCTACTCGGCATCCAATTACCAACCCCGGTTGGCCAATAATACTTGGATAGAGATCCTATCTAAGCGCAAGCTCGATCTACTCGGCATCCGATTACCAACCCCGGTTGGCCAATAGTACTTGGATAGAGATCCTATCTAAGCGCAAGCCCGATCTACTCGGCATCCGATTAAAACCCCGGTTGGCCAATAATACTTGGATAGAGATCTATCTAAGCGCAAGCCCGATCTACTCGGCATCCGATTACCAACCCCGGTTGGCAAAAATATTGGATAGAGATCCTATCTAAGCGCAAGCCCGATCTACTCGGCATCCATTACCAACCCCGGTTGGCCAATAATACTTGGATAGAGATCATATCTAAGCGCAAGCTCGATCTACTCGGCATCCGATTACCAACCCCGGTTGGCCAATAGTACTTGGATAGAGATCCTATCTAAGCGCAAGCCCGATCTACTCGGCATCCGATTACCAACCCCGGTTGGCCAATAGTACTTGGATAGAGATCCTATCTAAGCGCAAGCCCGATCTACTCGGCATCCGATTACCAACCCCGGTTGGCCAATAGTACTTGGATAGAGATCCTATCTAAGCGCAAGCCCGATCTACTCGGCATCCGATTACCAACCCCGGTTGGCCAATAGTACTTGGATAGAGATCCTATCTAAGCGCAAGCCCGATCTACTCGGCATCCGATTACCAACCCCGGTTGGCCAATAGTACTTGGATAGAGATCCTATCTAAGCGCAAGCCCGATCTACTCGGCATCCGATTACCAACCCCGGTTGGCCAATAGTACTTGGATAGAGATCCTATCTAAGCGCAAGCCCGATCTACTCGGCATCCGATTACCAACCCCGGTTGGCCAAAAATACTTGGATAGAGATCCTAT
>KQ996423.1:113995-124874 GCA_001598015.1 Dorcoceras hygrometricum
CTAGCTGTATCCCTGAACCATTGAGGGTCACACAAGTACTGGATTCGAAACTCCCACACGGATACTCAGCTCAATGTGTTGAGCACGAGAAGAGGATTTCGGGAAGTGCGACTTCCTAAAAGTCAACAGGGGTCAAACCGGGATTTGACTTTGTTGAGGGGCAAAACGGTCTTTTTGCGATTTGGGGTTAGATGATCTGAAAAATTGTTTTTCATATCATAACATTCAGTTTTGGAAACTGATTCGATCGGTCCGATCTGATCGGCGATCGGAGTTACGATGAAGTCACAGCAATGGATATCGTCATTTGGACCCGGGCCCAGTGCGACTTCCTAAAAGTCAACAGGGGTCAAACCGGGGTTTGCCGCTGTTGAGGGGCAAAACGGTCATTTTGCGATTTAGGGTTAGATGATCTGAAAAATTGTTTTTCATATCATAACATTCAGTTTTGGAAACTGAGTCGATCGGTCCGATCTGATCGGCGATCGGAGTTACGATGAAGTCACAGCAATGGATATCGTCATTTGGACCCGGGCCCGATGGGCCGGTCCAAGTCCATTGTTAGTCTATTTAATTAGACATTAAGGACTTCATAACAACTAAACTCATAACACAAAACCCTAAACCTACTTGCTAGCCGCCCCCTCCTCTCCTCTTCCTCGCCGCCGCCGCCGCCGCCACGCGCTGCCGTTTGCCGTCTTCGCCGGAAAAACTGTTTCCGGCCAATTCGACGAGGAGAATCCGTTCGTGCTGATCTCGTCAGGGCTTCTAGTGCAGCCTGACGAAGGAGTCTCGGATCTGGTCGTGGACCGGATTGGCGTAAACTACCGCAATCTACCGAGAAGAGCCGGATTATTGTAATTACGGTTGGAGCCAGGCACAAGTGCCAGCGAGGTAACATGCTAAAACGCCCTATGTATGACGATTACTGTAATTGTCTGTTTTTCGTATTGATCGCCTCCTGGCACCTGTTTCTTGTTCTTCCGCTGCGTAGCCGGGGGGCGGATCCGGATCCCCAACAGTGGTATCAGAGCCAAGGTTCCCCGGATCTGATCATACGAATATTGCCTGAATTGTATATAACATTGAATTTCAGATTTGGAGTCGATCGAAAAATCAAACTCACGGCCCCACCACCGCCGCTTGTGGCGGCGCACGCATGAGCAAGCGATGGCGCGCGGCGTCGCACGATGGATGCGGTTGATGGCTGCGCGATGATGCGCGAGCGGGCGCGCACGGCCGCGCCTGATCGCCGATCAATTGGCGCTGCAGTCCCGCACGATCGTCGCACGACTTGCTGCCCATCCGCGCAATGGTGTTGCGCCGCTCGAAGCACGATGGTCGACCGGTTGCGCAAGCAGTATGCGATCATTAGGCGACGGCCGCCCGCGAGTTGTCGCACAACGCCGCCCGCTTTGGACCGTGAGTGCTGCGCGATTGCGCGTTGATTGTGCAACGCTGGCCGTGCATGGGGCACGACGTTGGAAGTCGCTAGGCGCGCGGGCGCGACGTGATGGTGCGCGCGCTGCCGCCGCGAGTTTTTCATGGTGGCGGCGCCGCCGTCGCCGGCCGCCGCTCCGGCGATGCTCCGGCGAGTTTCCGGCGATATCGTGACGGCTGGTCTGAATTCTTCTAGGGTTTGGTTCGGGCCTGTCCCGGGTAGCCCGTGAAGTTTCGGGCCGGTATGCGATGCCTGGCCCGATTTTGATCGATTTTGAAATTTCAAGTTTTTGGGCCTAAAATTGTTTTAAACCCAATATTGATACAATTAAAATTAGTATCTCTAGCGACTCTCGATTTACCAATGGTCGTTGATCTGATCGGGATATATGGATTGAAAGGACCGTACTGTATGCTAACCACGACCGACTGGTTTTTGCAGGCACTATCAGTGATACCTAGGGAATCATGGGGCGATGTTGCTAGACGCTTTACCATGATCCGTTGGGCAAGTCCGGAATTGTGATTCCGGAGCCACAATGGTTGTGGGCCCACGGCTAGCTGTATCCCTGAACCATTGAGGGTCACACAAGTACTAGATTCGAGATTACCGCACGGATACTCAGCTCAATGTGTTGAGCACGAGAAGAGGATTTCGGGAAGTGTGACTTCCTAAAAGTCAACAGGGGTCAAATCGGGGTTTCCCGCTGTTGAGGGGCAAAACGGTCTTTTTGCGATTTAGGGTTAGATGATCTGAAAAATTGTTTTTCATATCATAACATTCAGTTTTGGAAACTGAGTCGATCGGTCCGATCTGATCGGCGATCGGAGTTACGATGAAGTCACAGCAATGGATATCGTCATTTGGACCCGGGCCCGATGGGCCGGTCCAAGTCCATTGTTAGTCTATTTAATTAGACATAATAGACTTCATAAACACTCTACTCTCAACTCAACACTTGATACTTGAATCAACCCTAACCCTAAAACCAGCCGCCCCCTCCTCTCCTCGAACACGCCGTCGCCGCCGCCGCCCACGCGCCGCCGCCGCCGCCGCCGCCATCGATCGTCGCCGGAAAATTGTTTCCGGCCAGTTTGACAAGGAAAATCCGTTCGTGCTGATCTCGTCAGCGCTTCTAGTGCAGCCTGACGAAGGAGTCTCGGATCTGTTCGTGAACCGGATTGGCGTAAATTACCGCAATCTACCAAGAAGAGCCGGATTCTTGTAATACCGGTTGGAGCCAGGCACAAGTGCCAGCAAGGTAATCCGCTTAAACATCCTATGAATGTCGTAGTATGTTTATGATTTTTCGTATTAATCGTCTCCCGGCCTTCATTGTTTGTTCTTCCGCTGCCTCGCCGGGGGGCGGATCCGGATCCCCAACAGTTCACTGATGGGCTGAGCCCCAACATCTGCCACGATGTCAACATGGCAGACCTGACTACTTACATGGCTGTAGTCAATCGAGCTTACCGGTACGGGAGGGGCCGGAAAGACATGAGTGATGAATTTAAGCGGAAGAGATAGTTACAGCTGCCCTCCAGGGGACAGTCTTCGCAGCAGCCAATGAAGAGACTTATCAGGGGCCTCCTAAGGGCCCAACTCCTCAAGGGACACAACAGTTTAGACCGCAGGGCCAACACAGGCCGCAACAGCAGGGGCCAATGCCCCTTGACCTGGAGGGACATCGGTTTGCAAGGAGTTCCATAAGTAGCATCCAGGGCCATGCATGGCAGGGTCAGGCAGGTGTTACCATTTCAAGGAACCGGGACATATTTCTAAGGATTTTCCTAAGAAGAGACAATCCTCGGGTCGTATATATGTGATGCAGGTGGAGGTTACAGACCTAGACACGACACTGATCATAGGTATTCCGCTTTAGAATTTCCACCATTCCCATGATCCTTGAATTTTGGCATTAGTTGTGTTCTAAATTGCATGCTGAGTAGAGCACTGCTAGGAGATTCTAAGCCTTAGGTTGGTGGGTTGAATCTAAGTAGAACTGTTAGACCTTCTAGGACTTGCCTTGGGAACTTAGACGGGTAGGACTAGCGAATCTAGAAATGTTTTAGGTATCTAAACTGTTTATGGAAATATAGATTGATTGTAAACGGGTGCCTGTGCTGAATTTCGATTTCAGGCAGGATCCGTCTTTTTGGTGTCACTACAATTGCCTTGCTATATTCAGGGGCGACTCACTCGTTCATCTCGAGTGCGTTCGTGGGTTGAATCTAAGTAGAACTGTTAGACCTTCTAGGACTTGCCTTGGGAACTTAGACGGGTAGGACTAGCGAATCTAGAAATGTTTTAGGTATCTAAACTGTTTATGGAAATATAGATTGATTGTAAACGGGTGCCTGTGCTGAATTTCGATTTCAGGCAGGATCCGTCTTTTTGGTGTCACTACAATTGCCTTGCTATATTCAGGGGCGACTCACTCGTTCATCTCGAGTGCGTTCATTCAGAGGATGAGTATTATCCCGGAGAGCTTGGGTTTGGCTCTTGCAGTGACGATCCCGTCAAGGGAGAAGTTATCGACGGCCAGTGTTGTTCAGGGATTGGTGATGATGTTTCAGGGTCATGCTGTCACGGAAGACTTGATCGTACTTCTGATGTCGGGATTCGACCTCATTATAGGGATTGACTGGTTGACCGAGTATGGAACAGTGATTGGTTTCATCACAGGTCAGTGACGATTAGGCCTCCAGGACAGGAGACTTTCCTTTTCGAAGTAGCGAAGGGACCACAGAAGCCCAGGTTTATCTCTTTTCTACAGGCCAGGAAGCTAGTCGAGCTTGGGTGTCAGGCGTTCTTGGCCAGTGTTACCTCCTCAGTGGATTCAGCAGGCCCTTCACTGTCTGAGGTGGATGTAGTCAGGGAATTTGTAGATGTTTTCCCCTATGACGTTGTGGGAGTTCCACCGGAGCGAAAGGTGGAGTTTTCGATTGAGCTGGTGCCAGGTACAGTGCCCATATCTAAGGCATCATACCGACTGGCTCCTACTGAGATGAAGGAGCTGAAGGAGCAGATTCAGGAGTTGCTCGACAAGGGATTTATCCACCCTAGCTTTTCTCCTTGGGGTGCACCGGTACTGTTAGTGAAGAAGAAGGATGGCAGTATAAGGTTGTGTATAGACTATCGGGAGTTGAACCGGGTTACAGTTAAGAACAAGTACCCACTACCAAGGATCGATGATTTGTTTGATCAGTTGCAAGGGGATTCGGTTTTCTCCAAGATTAATATGAGATCCGGTTACCATCAGTTACGGGTCAGAGAGGAGGACATGTCCAAGACTGCATTCCGGACGCGTTACGACCACTACAAATTTTTGATGATGTCGTTTGGACTGACGAATGCCCCAGTGATATTCATGGATTTGATGAACCGAGTTTTCAGACAGTACATAGATCAGTTCATCATCGCATTCAGCGACGACATCCTAATTTAATCCAGGAGCTTAGAGGAACATAGACAGCATTAGTAGACCGCACTGCAGACTCCGAGAGAGCACAGGTTGTACGCTAAGTTCATTAATTGCAAGTTTTGGCTTGATCAGGTGGCGTTTTTGGGGCATATCATTTCTAGAGATGGGATTTCAGTTGATCCATCGAAAGTCGAGGCAGTACAGAACTGGGGGATTCCGAAGAATGCAACAGAGAATCACAGTTTCTTGGGTTTAGCCGGATATTACCATAAGTGCATCAAAGGCTTCTCTTCGATTTCAGTGCCCTTGACAGCCCTGGCCAAGAAGAATGCGAAGTACGTGTGGAGTCCTGAGTGTCAGAGGAGCTTCGATAAGTTGAAATAGGCTCTCCCATCAGCGCCTGTCTTAGCAATGCCGGTAGATCAGGAGGAGTTTGTGGTGTATACAGATGCTTCCCTGAGAGGTTTAGGTGCAGTGCTGATGCAGGGTGACAAAGTCATTGCGAATGCATTGAGGCAGCTGAATAATTATGAGCAGAATATCCGACGCATGATTTGGAGCTTGCAGCATTAATGTTCGCACTGAAAATTTGGAGACACTACTTGTACGGTGAGAAATGTCAGATTTTCACCGACATAAGAGCCTCAAGTACTTCTCCACCCAGAAGGAGCTGAATATGAGGCAGCGCAGATGGCTGGAGTTAGTTAAGGACTAAGATTTTGACATTAGCTACCACCCGGGTAAAACTAATGTAGTAGCAGATGCGTTGAGCCGGAAAACTTCAGTGGTGGCATGCTTTTCAGTCGAGCGACCACTATAGACTGAGATTCAGAGGTTCGGCTTGGAGTTTTATTCAGGGGGCTGCGCGCCTAGTCTAGCAGCGCTCACAATTCAGCCAAATATTCGAGATCGGATTAGGGATGTCCAGGCCAAAGACGAGCAGTTACAACAGTGGAGACAGAGAGATGAGGCCAGAGGCTAGGGTCTATATACAGTTGAGGATGAGATCACTCGTTTCAGAGGTCGTATGTGGGTGAATAATACTGAGCAGTTGAGAGCTGAGATCTTATCAGAGGCTCATGCATCGACGTACACCATCCACCCAGGGAGTACGAAGATGTACAGGGATTTTCAGACTCTTTATTGGTGGTCGGGGATGAAGAAGGACATCGAGCGATTTGTATCCGATTGTTTGACCTGTCAGCAGGTCAAGGCAGAGCACCCGACCAGCAGGGTTGTTACAATCGCTCCCTATCCCTGAGTGGAAGTGGGATAACATCACGATGGATTTTGGGGTTGGATTACCCAGGAGTCCCAAAGGTTACACATCGATTTGGGTAATTGTAAGTTCGCACATTTCTTACCGATGAAGACCACTTTCACCTTGACGCAGTATGTGGAGCTTTACATTAGAGAGATCGTTAGGCTGCATGGCATACCAGTCTCTATTATGTCAGATTGGGACACCAGGTTTACATATACATTCTGGAGGAGCTTGCACGCTGCTTTGGGGACTAAGTTGTCGTTCAGTACAACTTTTCACCCACAGACAGATGGCCAGTTGGATAGAGTCATCCAGATTCTAGAGGATTTGCTGAGGGCATGCGTGATCGACTTTTCGGGTACATGGGATTCGAGATTGCCCTTGGTAGAGTTCACATACAATAAAGCTTTAAGGCGTCGATTGTGATGGCTCCCTATGAGGCTCTGTACGGGAGAAGGTGTAGGTCTCCCGTGCACTGGGACGAGGTGGGTGAGAGAGTATTGACTGGGCCAGAGATGGAGCAGCTGACAGCGGACATTGTGACCAGGATACGAGATCGGATGAGGACATTCCAAAGTCGTCAGAAGAGTTATGCCGATCATAGATGACGAGATCTGGAGTTGGCCGTAGGGGATCACATGTTCGTGAGGATATCGCCCATGAAGGGCATGATGTGTTTTGGTCAGAGAGGCAAGCTCAATCCGAGATTCATTGGACCATTCAAGATTTTGGAGAGGGTCGATACGTTGGCGTATCGGATAGCACTACCACCCAGTCTGCCAGCAGTGCATAATGGGTTCCACGTATCGATGCTACGGAAGTATGTCCCGAACCCGTCGCATGTGCTAGATTTTGAGCCGCTTCAGTTAGCACCAGATCTGTCTTTTGAGGAGCGACCAGTACAGATCTTGGCACGAGATGAACGCAGGCTTAGGGCGTGGAGTATTCCGATGGTCAAGGTCGGGGAGCAGAATCACTCAGAGGATGAGGCTACCTGGGAGACCGAGGCCGATATGCGGACGCGCTATACAGAGCTTTTCGGTACGTAACATAATTTCTGGGACAAAATTTCTTTAAGAGGGGAGAGTTGTAACGCCCAGAAATCCTCATTACGTGAGAATGAGTGCATGACTAGGGGAAAATTACTTTTTACAAATTAAATGTCATTTTATGTGATTAAGTGATAATTTGATGTTTTAAGATGTTCATGACATTTTATTAGCCTGATCGGGTTTCGGAAGCGTGGAAGACTGGGGACGATCGAGGTGTAAGTTTATTTAAATTTTTAACCCTCAGATTTTTAAGAGCAAAATTTTATTATTTTAAGCAGTATTTACGAAAAAGTAAGATTTTATGTATATTTGTCGAGGAAAATCCATTTTTCGCCTATACGGGCTATTTTAATGAACTTTAATACATTTTAAAAAATAAAGGATTTTATATACAAAAATTAGAAGTTTAAAGTTTAATTTTGAGTTATAATTAGCATTTTTAATTAGTGGAGGCTATTGAAGGAAAAACTATTTTATTTACCTAATTAAAATCTTTGGAGGGGTCTTTTGGTACACCATTCATTTACTCGACTCCATATTTCGAAACCCTAGCCACCATCCTCTCAACTCACGCCGCCCCCTCCCATTTACTCGAGCACCATCATTTTTTGGTGAGATTTCAAGGTTGATCGTCCCAATCTCGAGTCCTTTGCTCCGGTAACGCGTATTCCTCGTAATTCTTCAAAAAGGCATGCCCGATTCTCCCTTTTTCTCACCATTTAAATCATATTACACTGTTTGCAAATGATGTTGCATGATTTGAATGAGTAATGATTCGATTTGTGATCCATGCATTGTTAACGATTTTTACCACGAATATGTTAAATTATTTGATGTGCTTCAATCATGGACGGTTCACAGACTGGGGTTTGTTTCATGGAGGGTCGATGGTGGTCCGAGGCTAGGAGGGAGGTGGCTTGACCACCTGGTGGAGTCAAGGCAAAGTCGTGGTGGTCGCATCGCACGAGCGCCGCTCGTTCACCATTTTTCATGGGCCTCGCTCGAGCCATGTAGGCCATGGTTCGAGCCATGGCTCGGCCAAAGGGTGCCAACCGGACCGGTGGGTGGTTCAGTAGGCGGGGTTCCGACCAAGGGTGGCCGGAATGGTGTAGAAGGCGGACGCTATGCGACGGCGACGGCTAGGGTTTTGGGTGTGTCGGCCGGTTCGGCAGGACCGGTTGGGGCGGCTCGGATGGACCAGGTCGGGTCAAATTATTTTAACTCGGATTCGAGTTATTTTATTTCTGGACCGGGTATTTTTATTTAAGTTTAAGGTCCGATTTTAAGTGTAGTAGGCCGAACTTTTTAAGTCAAACTTTTAAAGCTTAAACTTATTTAAATTTATGGGCCCAATATTTGTATTAATTTTAAAGATTGATTTTAGTCAATGGAATTGTTATTTAGTTTTCAATTTCGGTCTTTAAGTTGTAGGATCGAGTACTTTTATCAATTTTGAAATTTAATTCGGAGTTTAATGGGTCAAGTTTGAGTTTTGGATTGAGTTGCAGTTTAAGACCAGGTCTAGGCTTTGGGCTTAGAGTTAGTGGGCTAGTATCTTGAATCAGTCCTTGACCTAGGGAAGGAAAAATATAGAAGCCCGTAAATACATATTTAATTATATATGTAGTATTTTACGTATATGGATATAATAATGTTTAAAGAAAATTAAATATATATTGACGGGCTAAATATTTTAAGCTGTAGATTTTATAACGTACACGCATCATGAATGTTTTACGAAATGTTAAGGCATGAAAGAAAAAAAAATAATTTTGAGGGATTGAAGTGGTTGTGGCAAGTAATGATGAGTGCAATCGGGATACCGGGCCCGATGAACCTCTGTTAATGTTATAATGAGCTTATGGATCCATGTGTCCACGACATGGTGAAGTGGCATCATAGAGGTGTTGGGAATCCCGAGAAAGGTCGGGTGAACCGTATCGTCGCGTATGTTGGTTTTTATTGATTGATCAATCGTTAATGTATAATGACCCACACATCATGGATACGACTCATACGAATTTTATGTTATGCCTCATTAAGTTATGATATACTACTACGCACTGTACGACTAGTTTCTAAATCATGACTTATGATTATTCACGCATGCACGTTTTTAAATTATTTTATGATATTTATGTACTTGTGTGCGGTTTTATTATATGTACTTCGTTATTACTAGATAGAGCATGCTGGGCCTTTAGGCTCACTAGTTTAAATGGTAGAAGTGATCCTGCTGTTTGATTTTATACTGACTGGAGGTGAGGACCTCAGATCGCCGCTGCAGCTGCTACCCCGTGAACACTTCAGATGCTTTATTTTATTAGACATTTTCAGATACAACATTTTTACTTTGATTTTAAACCAGAATGAATGTTTAATATTCTTGAGATATTTATTTATTATGCCTTTACAGTTACGTTGAGGAAATGTTTTAATGAATGAGTTATATTTTCAAAAATGTTTTTAAAGAATGTTTAATCCGCAATTTACTTTACAAAAAAAAATTCTAGATTTAGGTTCGTTTCATTGGTATCAGAGCGGTGGTTCTGGTGTGGTACTAGCCTGCTGCGTGGAATTCAGAAGTCGCACTGTCAGTCTCTGAGTTTTAAGGTTTTTACGATTCATATTTTCGCATGATGCATGTTTTATTGCTGCATTAGTTTTACCTTAAGAGTTTATGAGTTAGACGCCTAGTCATGCACTTGGATTCACGGGAAGGGTTTTGTGTACCAGTATGCCTCCCATACGTGATAGGGATCAACAGGATGATGATGCACCTCCTCCTCCTCCTCCGTAGTTGACGTCTTATGAGAGGGCTAGTGTGGACATGCTAGTCGGGATCACCAGGTTACTAGAGAGGCAGTCGGAGAGATTCGAGAAGTCTCATGAGGAGGATGTGGCTGGGCGGTTCCGCAAGCAGGGACCCAAGGAATTTGTCGGGACTATAGATCCGCTATTTGCTGAGGAGTGGATCCGTTCTCAGGAGACCATCTTCTCTTATATGGGTCTCCAGGATGCTGGCAAGGTTCAGTGCATCATATTTATGATGAAGGGGGATGCAACACTCTGGTGGGAGAGTTCAGTGGTCGGGTTGGTTTTGGAGGACCTGACCTGGGTGAGTTTCAGAACTGTCTTCTTCAAGAAGTACTTCATCGTGGACTCCCGGAGTCAGCTGATCAGGGAGTTCATGATTCTCCGCCAGGGAGAAAAGTCTGTGGTTGAGTATGTCCGACAGTTCGAGCGAGGGTGTCACTTTGTGCCCTCGATCGCTCTGGTGGAGAGCAAGAAGTTGAGGCAGTTCATGATAGAGTAGATGCCCAACTAACCAACTTGTGGCGTGTGGGTTTTATAGACTCTTGTACAAACAATCTTTATATATGATATTCGCATTCTTTTATATGGCATTCTTTACTTTCATTATGTGTGTAATGATTTACAATTGCGTTGAGTAAAGACCTAGAATGCACTAAAGCGTATGTTAGATGTGATAGTGGGTATGACGGCTATCATGAAACACATCTAATGTGTGGGTTTTATAGACTCTTGTACAAACAATCTTTATATATGATATTCGCATTCTTTTATATGGCATTCTTTACTTTCATTATGTGTGTAATGATTTACAATTGCGTTGAGTAAAGACCTAGAATGCACTAAAGCGTATGTTAGATGTGATAGTGGGTATGACGGCTATC
>KQ996423.1:127767-164269 GCA_001598015.1 Dorcoceras hygrometricum
ATAGTTGAGTCTGTAACGAATTGCTAAGTGTAGCAGTTCGAATAGCCAAGTTTATTGGTGTTCGCAGTGTGTATCTGCGCAGGTTGAGATTGTACACAGCAGAGACGTCTGCTTGGTGTAGTGTGTTTCTAGGAGTCCATACAGGTGCTGCTTGTGTGGGTGGGTGTTTTCAGACTGCCTGTAACATCAAAGTCTTCTAGTGGGATCCTTCCGAGGCGGAAGAAGGGGAGACGTAGGATATTGATATCCGAACTTCCATTTATTGGTGTTCGCAGTGTGTATCTGCGCAGGTTGAGATTGTACACAGCAGAGACATCTGCTTGGTGTAGTGTGTTTCTAGGAGTCCATACAGGTGCTGCTTGTGTGGGTGGGTGTTTGCAGACTGCCTGTAACATCAAAGTCTTCTAGTGGAATCCTTCCAAGGCGGAAGAAGGGGAGACGTAGGATATTGATATCCGAACTTCCAGAAACAAATTCTCGACTCTCTTTTACTTACGTGCATTTCATTTATATTATTGTTCACTGTTCAATCGGTTTTATTCCGCACAAACTTGTTAACCGAGAAAACATAAGTGACCGAGAGCCACACAAATATGGTAAAACAGATTTGTGTTTAGCGTGACTTGCTAAAACAGATTTGAAGTATTTCGAAAATAAAAATTGGAGGAGTTCATTCAACCCCCCCTTCTGAACTCCTGTTACTTGTTTTGATCCTATTTCCGGGACCATCATTCACTGAGCTTCCGACCTCGTTTTGGGGCTATGCGCTCGAAACGGCGGTAATATTGTTGAACAATGTCCACACCAAGGCAGTGGATAAGACTCCGTATGAGATATTGATGGGCAAACCACCCAAGTACTCATTTATGAGGATTTGGGGATGTACTGCTTACGTGAAGCAGACAGTGGGAGATAAGCTGGATACGAGATCCATCTTATGCTACTTCATTGGGTATCCAAAGAATTCCATTGGATACTATTTCTACTATCCCAGCGAGACAAAAGTGTTTGTCTCTAGGAATGGCACCTTTATGGAAAGGGAATTTCTACTTGATAGAAAGGGCAGAATAGTAGAACTCGAAGAGGTTCGAGAACCAATTGAAGTACCAAGTGAATCTCCCGCACCTACTGAGCCAGTACCAGATATGGTCGCATCTAGGAGATCCGAAAGGATTCCTAGAGCTCCAGAGAGATATGGTTTTCTCCTTGAAGATGATCAAGGTGATCAAGTTGTTGGATCTGATCCAAGAACTTTCAAGGAGGACCAAGTGAATCTCCCGCACCTACTGAGCCAGTACCAGATATGGTCGCACCTAGGAGATCCGAAAGGATTCCTAGAGCTCCAGAGAGATATGGTTTTCTCCTTGAAGATGATCAAGGTGATCAAGTTGTTGGATCTGATCCAAGAACTTTCACGCGCCGCCGCCGCCGTATTCGCCGGAAAAACTGTTTCCGGCCAATTCGACGAGGAGAATCCGTTCGTGCTGATCTCGTCATGGCTTCTAGTGCACGTATTCGCCGGAAAAACTGTTTCCGGCCAATTCGACGAGGAGAATCCGTTCGTGCTGATCTCTTCAGGGCTTCTAGTGCAGCCTGACGAAGGAGTCTCGGATCTGGTCGTGGACCGGATTGGCGTAAACTACCGCAATCTACCGAGAAGAGCCGGATTATTGTAATCACGGTTGGAGCCAGGCACAAGTGCCAGCGAGGTAACATGCTAAAACGCCCTTGTATGACGATTACTGTAATTGTCAGTTTTTCGTATTGATCACCTCCTGGCACCTGTTTCTTGTTCTTCCCGCTGCGTAGCCGGGGGCGGATCCGGATCCCCAACAAACGCAAGCCCGATCTACTCGGCATCCAATTACCAACCCCGGTTGGCCAATAATACTTGGATAGATATCCTATTAAGCGCAAGCCCGATCAACTCAGCATCCGATTACCAACCCGGTTGGCCAAAATACTTGGATAGAGATCCTATCTAAGCGCAAGCCCGATCTACTCGGCATCCGATTACCAACCCCGGTTGGCCAAAAATACTTGGATAGAGATCCTATATAAACGCAAGTCCGATCTACTCGGCATCCGATTACCAACCCCGGTTGGCGAATAATACTAGGATAAAAATCCTATCTAAGAAAAAATCTAACCAACTCGACGCTCATATATCAAACAGACAGTTAATAATAACTCGTACATAGCATCTGATCATCCATTTCGATTAAAAACAAGATTCAAAGTAAGGAGAGGACAACAAAAGAACTTTTCATTGATAAATAAAAACATTACAATCACGGCTAGAGCGAAAAAACAAAAATCATTTCTTAGCCAAGGAAGATTCCACTTCGTCCTCTTCGGGAAAATCTTCCAAGGCCTTTAAAACATTAAGAAATGATGCAGGGTGCTCGGCTTCCGCATATCCGTTAGACCTAAATTGGGCTAAACACCCGTTGAAGCCATGACGGAAATAATATAATGCCATGTTAGAGCATAGCCTATCAAATTCAGCCGACTTAAGGAAATCTTCTTTCCTTTTCGCCCAGGATGCCTCCGCCTCTTCCTGCATTCTTCTCATTTTTTCCTCTGCCTCTTCCCCCATCCTATTCCTTTCCTCCCAAAGACGCGTATCCGAAGCCTCCGAAGCAGCCATTTTGTCCGAGAGGGACCTATTCTCAGCATCAGACGCCCCTCGAACATCCTCAATCTCCCTCATCAACTTGTCATGTTTGGCCATCATCTCATCCAGAGATCGCCTGGAGGAGTAAGCCACTTCTCTGGCTTTCGTAACCCACCGGACAATTTGCCCCCCAGACCAGTGCCTGTATCATTAAAAATGATTATTTCACATGAAGAGCATCAAAGGAAATCGGGGCAATCACCTACATACCTGCAAAAATTTTGAAGCTAAACCCTCCGTAATCGCTTGGTCGGAAGCCGAGCTGACCACTGGGAGGTCCAGCTCGGGGACAAAATTTTGGAAAAAAGCCACGATAGTTGTGGTAATCGGGCGAGCTATGAAAGACGAAACCTCAAGCCCCGATTGCTCAGGAGGAGAGGTTCCCACCTCCTTGTTGACCTCGACTGGGGGAGAAGTTTTTTTCTTCGAGCGCTTATCGCTACCCGAGGAAGACCTTTTCCTTTTCTCTTTAGCACGCTCCTCAGGTGGAGGATTTGCACGCTCCTCGGGTATAGGATTTGCACGCTCCTCGAGTGGTGGGTTTGAACCCCTGGATACCTCGGACTCCTGCTTTTTGAAAGCTTCCAACAGGTAGGCTTTCATGATTCTGTCAGCTGCATAAAAAACAATGATTAGATATATCTAACTAGATAAAAACGGCAAGTTACCAAGGAAGAAATAAAAAGCTATACCTAAATCCCCTTTCACCACTATCCCCTTTCGACTAAAACCAAAGTGACACAGAAGATCCTCTCGGATTAAGTCTTGAGCATTAAAACACTTCGCGCTCACAGAATTAAGAAAGGTGGCCGGATCATATTCTTGTGTAGGCAAAGGAGGAGCCCTTCTCGTCGGCTTCTCAGACCACGACATATCACAATGCCACGCTACCCCCCGACTCATACAACCCTTATGTGATGTTGGGTTCCCCTTAATAAACCCAAACTCAGGCTTTAAACGTATGAAAAATTTCCCGACATCCTGTTGTCGGATTTGGTTCAGGTTATAGATAAGGTGGATAGAAAGAGGAGCTCGGAAAAACCTTAGAAGGACCCCTAGAGCTAATAAAGAGCTATATGAGTTTGGAGTTAACTGGCTGGGGCTAACTTTTAGGTGATCGCAGATATTTTGAATAAACCTGGGGACAGGGAATCTGTGACCCATTTCTAAATGGTTTAGATAGAAAGAATGGTAACCCCCGGGAGGAAGATGAGCTCGATCATCGGCTAAAGGGATTAAAATCTCATAGTGATCCGACATACCGGACAAGTCCCTAATAATAGCCTTATCAGACTCTTGAAGTAAGGACGCCTTAACCTCATACCAAATGCGGCCCTCTGCCGTCAACCTAGCCTCATCTGCGTTTATCCTAGCCAGAAGCATCTTACGAGAAGCTTTATCAGATGGCTTACTAATATCCGTGCCTTCCGACGAAGAAGGGGACCCTAAGGAACGAACAAATTCGACTACTATACGATCATCTACATAAGACATGATGCAAAGATTACGGCACTTACAGATTAAAGTTGAAGACGAGAAGAAAGAGGGCAGATAGCTCGGGAAGCGATAGAAAAATTCGGCAGAGTAACGACACAATCAAAGGGAAATGTGAAATGAAGGAAATGGTGAGGCTATTTATAGGAAAACTAGTGGATTTTCCACTGTCGGATGTAGGAGTAATCAACGATCCAGATGACCTCGGGAGAATCAAAAGGCGGGAAATTTTGGCGCGCTGCAATTCTGGCCGTTCGAAATTAAGTCCCATCAAGGGTTTAAAATTAAATCACACGGATAAAGGTTTTCTTCGGAAAAACACGAAACTATCTTCGGGCTCCGAGGAGAAACGCAACAGTCTTCAACTTCAATACTTCGTTTCGACCAAAAAAAGGAGATACTATTGATACCAGAGTACGAAAATCTACTCGGATCCCGAGGAGACTTACCTTTATCATCATTTTTCCAAAAGGACAATTACACGTACCCGAGGACATTCTCCCGAGGACCCCAAGGAAAAAGCTGCTCAGCTCATACCTTCTAATGATTAATCGGGTAACGTGTTTTCAGATCCTTACTTGGTTCTGATTGGTCTGATAACTTGTACAGACTAAAGCTGACAGACTCATACCTAATCATGAGTGGCCAGATGGCGTACACACAATCGAGATATTTTTATAAATACTCATGATCGTTGCAAACTCAGCAAGGACAGTTCTCTCAATAATCGAACAGCATAAAACACATTAACCCTAGAAAAACTACAGAATCACATTTGGTTCTCCTCGGGTGGCGAGGACTAACTCTCTGGTCGGGGGTCGAGGACGGGTTTAAAGTAATATCAGTCTTGATTATGTATCTGGTTTATTCTTTTTTATTAAAATGTTAGTATATTATGGGCTAACCCCCTTATCGGTCAGAGGCCCCCATACGGGTTTTAAATCGAGGGATATGTACGAGTAAGCAGGGCCCTGTATCTGATTTAATCTTTAACACACGCACACACACACATATAGATCTGGATTTGATTTTTGAGCAAAAAATAGGTATTTTTGGCTTACTTACTCATATTTTATTTCAATTAAGTTGATGATATGATGTTGGATACATAAAAAATTTACGGCATCATGTCAATACTTTGAATAAAATACTAATAATGAGAAAGGATACAATTTATTGTATTAAGGTCAAAACTTTCATCATTTTCAAAATACAATCTAGGTAAAGTTAGGAAATATTTGCAAGCACTAAAAATAATTGACTATGAGTTTAACATAAACTACTCGGTTTTGAATATCTTTTCGTACCTGAAGTGTTTGCTTCGATTAGAAGTGTTTGTTAAAGTTTTGAAGAAGTGCTTTCACTTAAAAGGTGTTTTGAAGTGTGTTTGTAAGGCTATGTTTGTAAGAGTTTCTAGAAAACACTTCCATTGTTTTAAAGACCTTATTAAATTATAACAGGGTAGAAGTATTTTGTAGTGTTTGTGAATACTATTTCTACTTCTACTTGTGTTTTATTGAGTTAAGCGTACATGGGTGAGAACAGTATTGGGATTGGTGACCTCCTGAGAAGTTCTCGTACGTCAAGCTGCTGACGTTGCGCCGCTTATCTGGTTGCCCATGTGGGGTGTAAAAGTGTGAAGTCAGATTTTAACGGGTAATACTATCTCTGCTAGAGATATGGTCGACGGTAGGGAAGAGAAGACTGATCTCTAAGAGAATTGAGACAGCATCAGCACTTAGACACACACCTCTCCGGACTCATAGGCTAGCAGCCCAACCCTAACGCATACAATAGATGTACTCTGAGCTGCCACATTATAAGGTAATAAAGTTGCACATTGGCTAATTGTTATAACTTTTGACCTAGTTATAAGCGCTTGATCCTAACATATTTCAACTACCGTAATTTGTATTTAAGATCTATAAGCAAGTTTTCAACATTTCTGATATAAATTACAAATATTGAATCATAAATAGAAGTAGAAACGGACGTTTCACTCCGACACGCATCTACCTTCTTATAGTTTAATAAAGTGTTCGTAAATACTCGATGGAAGTGCTTCCTAGAAGTTATCGAAAATACTACCTAAGACCTTCCTTAATTTTATTTCAAATTCTATAATTTATATTTAAAATATAAAAATAAGATTGATATGTTTGTTATGCTTCTATCTTTCAATTATAAATTATAAAAATTAATCTAACATAACGTGTTGCTTTTATATTAAACACTACTCATTTATGATATTTCGTTGTTCATTAATAATCACTTAATAATTTCTCGGAAAATTTAAATATGTCACACACACTCCCATAAATAGCGACTTTTAAATTCTTCCAATTATTTGTGTTGTGTTCGGTCAATTGATTTATAATTTTGTTATTAAGTTTTTCGATTTATGATCTTTTTCGTTTTTTTCAAGAAAATTTTTTTTCGTCCTCTATATTTGTTATGTTTCGACAAAATGGTCCACTACGTTTTATTTTTCTATATATGGAAGTATTTGTGTAGCTCAAGACATTTCAGCGGCTCATAGAGATAATATTACAAACTAGTATCGGACAAAGCGACAACATAGAAGATTAAATAAAAAGAAAATATAAAAGGTAAATATTGTAGATTTATTTTTTAAAAACATTTTAATAATTTAACGTTCATACTAAGAAATGCGAAGGCAAAACTAAGATTAAAAAATTAAATATTATATAACTCTGTATATGGTGGCGTGAACCCTAATGTAATAAATGTTTAATTGTATATATAAATGCTTTTAAAAAAATACCGTCCTAAGCATGTGAATACATAAGTTTTTAGATTTTTACACCGAATGCCCCTAAGAAGCATCGCAAATGCATATTTTCCCCTTTATTAAATTTAGATGGCGTCTGACTATGATTTCTCATAAAATTAGAACGATTTATCCTTCTTAACTCAATTTTTTGTTTAAGTGCACGTGTTGTAACTATGAAACTAATGTGAACCCAAAATTGAGTTGAGATTTACGCCTACAAGAAACCATGGAATCTTAGTGAAAAATTCCGTAATTTATTTATTCCATTTCTTATGCAAACTTGTTGTATGGATCTAGAAACTACATTTTCATTTGATATTGTTTGTTAGAGTTAATTTCATAAGTTTTGGTTAATACAAATAAAAGAGATTAATCAGCTCAAAAGTATAAGATCTGGACGAAGCCTACAGCGTTGGAAATAGAAACCAGATCAGAGCAGAGCTAAGCTGGACAGAGCAGAGCTAAGCTGGACAGAGCAGAGTTGGTTAAAGTCAAACCTCCCAGAGATGCTTAGCTGGTTAAGGTCAAGCCAGTTCAAGAAATTCAAGCTCGAAAGAGTAGAAACAGAGTGAAACTATATCAGTTGAGTAGAGCAGAAAACAATGGTTTTGGAACAGTTGAGAGAATGGTTCGGAACGTAAAGAGGTGTAACAGGCCAGCTGGTTGGATAAACCAGCTCGCATCAAAATTGTTCTACAGATATTATCTGGTTACATATATAAGTGTACAAAGACTATTATCTGGTTCATTACAGAACGAAGACAAACGCAGATCAGTTCAGCGCACATTGAATCTGATCAACATAAGAATCAGATTAGAAAAGCAGTTCAACGAACAGCGACCAGATCGGGAAACCAGCTAAGTAAAGACAACTTAGCAAAATGAATTTCAGAATGTTTGAGGCTATGTACAGATTGATGTTATACGTTTGACCTCTCTGTATTGATTAGTAGTCGTTGGAACTACTTTAAGCTAACTTCAGATATTGCAGAGATTTGGTTCAAACTGAAGACGGCGCAGAGTTGCTAAAACGGGAAATGCATTTAATGGTGATGTACGAACATCGTACAGGCATTTATGTCGCCACAGGAATTTCAATTTGGATACAGTCGAAGTGTCTACTGGTAACATTTATTACCATTGAATCCAAATGGTATAAATAGAAGAGCAGATCAGCTGTGAAGAGGTTACGAACCGATCACAACGAAATCAACTACTTACAAACCTACGAGCTTTCAAAAGCAAAAATAGAGTCGTATTCTCAAAACCAGCTCACAACTAGTGACACATGCACATAGATTTCTTATTCAATTCTTTGTGTCATAAACATATGTGTTAATTATGGGTAATTAGCACGGGGCCTGACACTTCCCATTGAGGAAGAACGAGAGACGTATGAGAATTAGCTCCGAACTTCCAGAAACAAACTTCTTGATCCCTTATCTGTTACATTTGCGCATTCGTCTAACTGTTCAATGTTTAACCGTGTTCCTTTCGCATAAAATAAATTTTATTACACGAGACAACAGCAATAACTGAGAAACCTCCAAGCTGATAACTCGGCTTTGAGGCTTGCATTGAGCAGTAAAATATTTTGAAAACAATTTTCAAGCAAAATTAGCAAAGGAGTTCATTCATCTCCCCTCCCCCCTCTGAACTCCTGAGTTTGTTTTACGATCCTAACAAGTGGTGTTCGAGCCCGGTTTCTTAGTGTTTGAACATCTTGTTTATTACTTTCGTTAGACATGTCGATTTATCACAACAAAATTTCTATGTTTTCAAAGGAGGATTACGATGTGTGGAAAATCCGTATGCAAGCTCACCTGGCAGCACAAGACGATGACATGTGGTTCGTCATCACGGATGAACCAATAAAGATTATGAATCATAACACATCAATAGCTATATCAGATGGTGCACCTCAATGGACTGAAAATCCAAGGATGGAATGGACATTCGATAATAATAAGAAAGCAATCTGGATAACGTCGCAAAGGACATCTTGTACAAAATGCTAGACAATAACATGTTTAGCAAAATTCAGACGTGCACAACTGCAAAAGAAATCTGGGAAAAGTTGACCCAGATCTGTGAGGGCAACGAAGAGACCAAAGAGAACAAGTTTACTGTGGCCCTACAAAGGTTTGAGCTGATCAAAATAAAGCCCGAAGAGACCATGGCAGAATTTTATGAACGGTTCAGCTCATTAGTAATTGAGCTAACCATATTGGACAAAGTTTACAGCAACAGGGAGCTGGCCCTGAAAATAATGCGTCATTGCCCAAGGAATGTGATGTCAAGACCATGGCTATGAGGGAGTCCAAGGACTTGAACAAAATGGAGTTTCACGATCTGTTTGCCAATCAGAAAGCTTATGAGTTTGAGTTGGAGACAAGAGCGGAATCTGAGCCCTCAACTTCCCAACCAACCAGAGCTCTTGCTGCTACAATTCCAGACCAGAGTCCTTGCTCTACAAGCAGCAGATCGGTAGAGGAACTGAGCAAGGATGCCATGCCCTTGTTCATTAAGAAATTAGGGAAATTTATGCGGAAGCATAATCCTAAACCTTCTTCTTTTGATTCTCCTAAAATGAACTTTAACTCTCCTTCTGATGACAAGTGTTATACCTGTGACAGGCCTGGTCACTTCATGGCTGATTGCAGGAAGCCAAGGCTGGATGCGAAGAAGAAACGAGCTCGTATCACCAGCAAGGACAAGAAGGAGAAGAAACTTTATCGAAAAAGGGGAATGGAGAAAGTAATGATTGCTAAGGAGAATAAGAGTGCATGGGCTGATTCAGATTCAGAGGAATCCAGCTCAAGAACATTCTCATCCAGTGATAGTGATGATGAGGTACAGTGTCTCATGACCAATGATACTGATGAGGTATTTGATTTTTCTAATCTGGAATTCACACGTGAGGACCTTGTTACAACACTAAATGACATGGTCCAAGAATACAAAAAGCTTTCTCAATTATTCGAGGAAGTAAAAGCTGAAAAAGAGAGATGTGCTAATAAAGCTAAGCTGGTTAGCTCAAGCGAAATGCAATCTGCTCTAAGTAAGCTTGCAACTGAGAATGAGGAGCTGAAAAACAGGTCATAGGAGATGCTCTATGAGAATCAGCGATTAGCTGGTATAATAAGCTCCTGGACCAGGTCATCTGATTTCCTGGATAAACTGCATGGATGTGAGACCCGAAAGATGATTTGAATTAATTGAGTTAATTAATTGGGTTTTATAAAGACCAGATTTGGTGAGAACAGATCTGGGATGGATCAGATTTGAGCTGATATGTTTGGTGAGCGTATCGGGTTTCTATTTTGTGTGTTTAGAACATGTCTGGACAGTTGTAGAGTTCAACGGGGTAGTAGGCAGATTCGGGGAGTTGAGAAGTGCTGGTTGGTAACTTCGGATTTGGCTTTGGTCGATTGGAAGTGAATTTAGAGGTTAAATCTGGTTGTCTCTAAGTATTTTGAGTTCACTGGTTGAACATCCTGCGCGGGTAGCGGTACGCCGTCGTTTAGAGTAAATCAGATTTGAGATGCGTTAGGTGTTAGCGCTACGTGAATCGACCTGGTTCGAGAGTTTACTATAGACCGGTTTCAGGTTGTATAGACCGGAAGGCAGTGCGATGTCGTTTTGGGGTTCAGTGAACGTTGGTCAAAGTTGGTATCAGATCTGGTCTTTCAGATCTAGGTGTTTTGACTAGTCGTTTAGAGTAAATCAGATTTGAGATGCGTTAGGTGTTAGCGCTACGTGAATCGACCTGGTTCGAGAGTTTACTATAGACCGGTTTCAGGTTGTATAGACCGGAAGGCAGTGCGATGTCGTTTTGGGGTTCAGTGAACGTTGGTCAAAGTTGGTATCAGATCTGGTCTTTCAGATCTAGGTGTTTTGACTAGGAGCGATGCGACGCCGTTTAGAGAGACACGTATATGTGTTAATTTGGTTAGCGGTGCGACGTCGTTTGGTAGTAGAGCGCTCGTGTAGCATATGTTCCAGATTTGGAGTGATACTCAGATCTGAGTGGGTATCAGCTTTGATCCAGTAATGTCGGTGGTTGCTGTTCATCAGATTTGGGAAACTTAAGTGGTATTTATAGAGGACTTTGATCGTAGTCTTGCTATTGTTTCCCGACACTTAGAAGATATTTCTTCCCGTAAGCTTACTCTGTCGCGATACCCTAGCTACTGTTCATCGAAGCTTATCTTCTCCGATTGCCGGCGGTAGAAGACTCAGATTTGAGCAAGAGTGGTAGCGTTGGACTCCTCTTGTTAAGGCGCTTCATTTTGACCTTTTTCGAAGGCTTGCGATTAGCTGGAAGAAGATCGCGAAGGAAGATAATTTGTGTAGTCTGTTACCATTTGAGCAAATTTGCTTTTCCGTTCAGGTTCAGATCTGGTTGCTCGGGACCTTGTTGTAGTAATTATAGCTCAGAAGGTTAAGGTACAGATGTGAGCTTGTTTTACAGCGTTGGATTTGGCATGGATATATGTGTATGCTTGCTGTCCTGTTGTGAGGTGTATGCTACTTTGTTGTCTGTTGCATTCTGTTGCATTTACTTGCACGCATTATTCATGTTGAGCTCAGATCTTGTTTAGCCGTGCCTTGTTGTGTTGATCTGTGTGTACCAGGATGCCTGTTTTGGAGGACGAGCTACTTTGTTGTCTGTTGCATTCTGTTGCATTTACTTGCACGCATTATTCATGTTGAGCTCAGATCTTGTTTAGCCGTGCCTTGTTGTGTTGATCTGTGTGTACCAGGATGCCTGTTTTGGAGGACGAGCGGATAACTCCGGTGTCCCTCATCTCCCTGCTACGATCTGTTAGCCACTATGAGTCGAGTGGGTAGCTCCCAAGCTTCATGAGTTGGGCAACAGCGGGTTGAGTGATTGTTATTGCATCTGGTACTGTGTGTTGAGACGAGTGAGTAGCTCTCAAATACTCACACACCCCGTGACCACTATCTTTCAGTTGATCTGTATCAGTTGTTGAGCAGTTTCTTGAGATCCTTTGGCTCCCTGCCTTTGGTTCTAGCCTTGTTCTCTTGCATAGCATCTGCAAATTATCTGTTGCTATCTATTAGCTGTTTTTCAGTTGCTCTCCGTACTGGGGTTTGACCTCATGTTCCTCTGGGCTGATTGTTTTGTTTGCCTGTGTGTGTTTCAGGTTATCATGGTTTCTCCGCTGGACGTGGAGTTGATGCAGCTGGTAGTGCCCTGGGAGGTGGATAGAGTGTCTCAGTTATATATAGTATATTTATGTTATAGTGTATTGTATCTATGTTGAGCGAGAGACTCATCATGGATCCTTTGATTTCTTGATTGGGAGTCACTCTATGTTTGTACGTTAGTCTATTGTGATATTGGATTTTCAGTGTTGTAAAACTAGTATTTTGGATATCAATGTATTTTTAACTTATGTTTTTCTAAGTCAGGCCAAAGAAAAATTTTAGCCACTATTTTTAATGCTTCCACTATTGTTTATTGCATGGTTAACTCTGTGTTGTGCACCGGGCCTGATAATGGAGCCATGAAGCCAACTGGTGACAAATCTGGTATAGGCTATGATGACAATGATAACAGTAGAGCAGAGACTAGTAGTACCTCACAGCTGGCTAGAAGAAAATTTCAAACAATGAATTTTGTAAAATCCAGCACGGGACATCCCGTAGAAGCACAATCTGGTGAAACAATGATAGCAGATGAGCCTCCGATCTGGAAAGCAAGAGTTTGAGGGCTAGGGTGTACTGCTCCTAAGAAGTCTCGTGAAAGCTGGCTTAGGAAAAGAGTTGAACAGATGAGGGGTAAACCCAAATCTGGTAGAAGAAAACCAGGACAGTTTTCTCAACCTTCTACGACGGAAAGGCAGTACAGGCCAAGATACAAGGAGCCCAGATCATAAGGCTTACCTATCAAACTCACACCACAGGCATGGACCACACACATGGTTTGATCCACACACTGTAAATGGGTTAAGATTATCCAAATGTGGGTCCCGAAAAGTCTAATCAAACTTGGACCCAAATATACCAAAGGGTACCAAAATTTTGCACTGTTTGTGATCGCAGGAACAGGAGCCTTCCAGATTGGAGCAATCAACGTGGTATCTAGACAGTGGTTGTGCTAGGCACATGACAGGAGACGACACGCTGCATATCAAGCAATTCCACGGACCAAATATCACCTTCGGTAATAATTCAAACGGTAACACCATGGGTAAGGATAAATTTTACTGTCAACAACGTTCTCCTTTTAGTGAACTTGTGCTACAACCTGATAAGTATCAGTCAGTTGTGCGACAGTAACTATTAGTTAAATTTCAAAATCACACATGCACTGTTCTGAATCTGGAAGGTCTGACCATTCTAGTAGTTTATCGATCTGGAAACACCTACAAAGTTGATTGGTCAGATCAAGTGCATACAGAGCAAACATTCCTAGTAGCTGACTCTTCTAAGAGCTGGCTATGACATCAGCGGATGAATCATCTGAATTTTAAGACAATTGCCAATCTGAGTAAGCGTGAGTTAGTTGATGGCTTGTCCAAGATAAAATATTTAAAATACAAGGTTTGCTATGCCTGTCAGCTGGGAAAGCATTTAAAATCTACTTTCAAAACTAGATGCAATAAAAAAACCTCACGTAAGTTGGATCTTTTACATATGGATCTCTTTGGTCCAATACCCGTAACCAGCTTAGGGGGAATGAAATACACCCTTATCGTCGTTGACGATTTTTCCAAATTTACTTGGGTGTTATTTTTAAAATCCAAAGATCAAACTGCCGACCAGCTGATCAAGCTTTTGAAACGTTTACAAATGAGCAATCTTGTAATGTCAATCGGATTAGGAGTGACCGAGGAACAGGGTTTTTGAACTTTAAAATTTCCTCCTATCTGGATGAAATTGGAATCAAACATGAGTTGAGTGCAGCTAGAACACCTCATCAAACGGGTTAGTTGAGCGTCATAATCGAACTTTAAAAGAAACTGCCACAACGATGATTGCTGATCTGGTATTTCAAATAAATTTTGGGCTGAAGCAGTAAACACCTCTTGCTATACTCAGAACCGATCGATGATAAATAAGCGACATGGAGTTACTCCATATGAGATCTGGAATGGCAAGAAACCTGATATTTCTTATTTCAGGGTGTTTGGATGCAGATGTTTCATCCATAACAACGGTCAAACATACCTGAAAGCTTTTGATGTTAAATCTGATGCAGGTATCTTCCTAGGTTACTCAGCCGTGAACAGAGCCTATCGAGTTTTCAACAACAGAACTCACTGTTGAAGAATCAACTCATGTGGTGTTTGATTAAACCAGATTTAGATCAACATCAGCTTCAAAGCTAAATTATTTGTGCACTCGTCTGGAATCTAATAATCTGGATGAATCATGTGACGACGAGGCACAACACAAATGTCAAGCTGATGACCAGCACGCTATGGATATGCCAATCACCAACACAGACATTCGAGATGTTGCACAGGCTGATCCAGATCGTGATCAAGCTGGTGGAGAACATGTGCATGCTGATGAGCCCAATATAACTAGTGATCTGACAACAAGTGGTATTCCACTAGATCCAGCAGGAACGCAGGGGGAGCACGACGAACCGTCTACCTCCTATAGACCAGGTTTCCGGTGGCATAAAGATCCACCCGAACTGGTCATCGGTAACCCAATTTCACCCATTAGGACACGAGGCCTGAAGATAAGCGAATATTTCAATTCTTCATTCATTTCGCATATTGAACCTAAGAATGTAGAAGAGGCCTTAGACCTGAGCTGGATAGAAGCTATGCAAGAACGACTTAGCCAATTCAAACATAGTAAAGTATGGCATCTAGTTCCTAGACCTGCTGACCAGAACATTATAGGTACGAAATGGGTCTTTATGCATAAATTTGATGAGAATGATAACGTAGTTCGAAACAAGGCTAGGCTAGTAGCGCAAGGCTATAGACAAGAAGAAGGTATTGATTTTGAAGAATCCTTCGCCCCTGTAGCCAGACTAGAAGCCATCTGTATATTTCTTGCGTATGCCTCATTTAAGAATTTAAAGTTTATCAAATGGATGTCAAAATTGCATTCTTAAATGGCATCTTGAATGAGGAAGTGTATGTTACACAACCTCCTGGTTTCGTAGATCATACCAGACTGGAATATGTGTATAAGCTTGATAAAGCTTTGTATGGTCTGAAACAAGCTCCCAGAGCTTCGTATGATACTCTGTACAAGTTCCTTAGTGATCATAATTTTTTTATTGGTTCTGTCGACAAGACATTGTTTAAATTTGTTAAAAATGATCATGTCTTGCTAGTACAGATTTATGTCGATGACATCATATTTGGCTCGAAGAATTCTAAGCTTTGCGACAAATTTTCCAAGTTTATGCAGGAAAAATTTGAGATGAAGCTGGTACTTCTGTTGAGGTAACCATGTATCGTGGGATGATTAGTTCACTTCTATACCTCACAACAAGCAGACCAGACATTATGTTCTCGGTTTGTATGGGTGCCAGGTTTCAAGATCCAAAACAGTCTCACTACATGGCTGTTAAATGCATTTTTAAATATCTAAAGGGCATGCAGAACGTGGGTCTTTGGTATCCCAAAGACTCAAGTTTCAATTTAATTGGATACAGTGATGCATATTACGCAGGTTGTAAAGTTGTCGACGTAGCACAAGTGGAACTTGTAAATTCTTGGGTGATAAACTAATATCTTGGTTCACCAAGAAACAGACATCTATAGCTGAGGCAGAGTACCTTGTAGCTGGAAGTTGTTGCGCTCAAATATTATGGATTCAACAACAACTCAGGGACTATGATATTGACCCACAGGAAGCACCCATTTTCTGTGACAACACAAGAGCCATCACGATCACTTAGAATCATGTACTGCATTCCAAAACCAAGCATATCGATATACGCCATCCTTTCATTAGAGACCACGTGCTAAAGAAAAATTTTCGAGTAGAGCATGTGACAACGGATCAGCAAGTAACTGATATATTCACCAAGCCTCTGCCGGACGCTAAGTTTTCTTACTTTAGAAACATTTTAGGTCTCTTGGATATGTCTTGATCATGTTCTGCATGCATACGTTCAGGGGGAACAATATAATTGAAACAGATAACACAGAGGTCCGCTGTTTTCTTCCTAGATGGTAAGCATCGTGCTGATCTGGTCCATATTGGGGCATGTATAGCGAGATGTTATCATGGTGTTTGGGTTAATTTCTTCCTTGCTGGTATATTAATCGAACAACTGATATTGGTTTACCTTTTCAAATTCTTTTAAAATCAGACGATCATCTTTCTGGAATTTCAAATGACTTCTAAATATGATGATGACACGTGTCCACCTAAAACCCTTCTCTCTCCTCGTTCGTACATAAACAGAGTAGGACCGAGCGCTTGCCGCTTTACCAAAAGCTATAGCTAGTGGTTACGGTGCAACTCCAATCTTTTAAACCGTATAGCAACTCAAGCGCCATGGTTCGATCGCTCTACCTAGCGAGAACTTCCAATCTTTAAACCGTATAGCAACTCAAGCGCCATGGTTCGATCGACTCTAACCTAGCAGGGCAATTATTACACTCCAACAATCCTCCTCCCAATAATTGCACTCCTTGCAATCAATCGGGAATCGAACCCGTGACCTTTGCTCTGATACCAATTGTAGGACCGAGCGCTTGCCGCTTTACCAAAAGCTATAGCTGGTGGTAACGGTGCAACTCCAATCTTTTAAACCGTATAGCAACACAAGCGCCACGGTTCGATCGCTCTACCTAGCAGGGGCAATTATTGCACTCCAACAAACAGTTTCACTTTACTTTTTACAGTACGCTTTAAAATTTTCGCGCATTCTAAGCATTTTGGCAAGCAATTTTACAGCATTTTCGTGCACTCTTTCGTAATTTCTAAAATTCCCAACCCTTTAAATCCTAGATATGGCTGTTTCCTTATTCGTTAATGCTATGCAGGTTGATTTCGCGTCTGTGCTTGCTATGGAGCACACTGGAATGGTTAAATGTTTAAATCTCTAGAGGACACGGGGCTTAAGGGGTTTCTGGAGGCATCCGGTTCAGTTTATGAGGCTGTTGTGGTTGAGTTCTTCGCTAATGCAAAAGTTATCGCTGGAACGATGGTAAGTTTCATCGCCAATCAAAAACTGGCACTCACGAAGGATGTGTTTGCCGAAGCTTTTGATTTACCTACTGAGGGGTTGGTTGGTTTCCTTGATATTCCATCAAAGACTATGGCAGAAATGCGACTGAAGTTCTCGGGTACTGACGTGCCATTCAGGACACCTAATAATAAGAATGAGATTAAAATGGAATATCGCCTGTTGCATGACATAGTTGCAAAGGCACTGTGTGCTAAAGCTGGTTCCTTTGACGTGGTTATGTGTGAGAAGTTTGATCTGGTGGTAGCCAACAGTGCTGGTTTGAAAGTCAACTGGTCACAGGTTCCATTTCAGACTCTGGTGGCGATGGTGAACACACCCCCAAGCAGTCACAAGGTTTTGCGGTGCAAGTGAGTGTTCTACTGCAAAATCTGGTAAAAGCAGACCTTGGAGAGTTGGTGAAGTTGCATCCGCAAAAGGTGTTGAACAACAAGTCTGTTCACACCTACATAAAGAAGAATCTGAATGTGTTTCCAGCTGGTGAGTCAAGCAAGCAGACTGAGGATACAGCCAGTGGAACGGTGGACAGTCGTAGATGACCAAGACTATGGAACAAGAAGCGGAAACAGCGGTTGGAAAGACAAAAAAGGAGACAAAAAAAGTTGTTCCAGGCGGTCAAGAAACTGAAAATGGTTAAAAGCACAACAGTGGAGGCTGGGATCCAAGCTGCTCCAGTGAAGTCCAAGTCTGGGACCGGCTCAGACGAGGATTCGCACCCGATGTCGAAGCTGAAGAGAGGTGGCGCTAAGCTCAAACTGGTTGTAGAGTTGTCGGACTCTGAATCTACTGTGTCCGTTCCACCGGTGCTGATCACTAAGAAGCACCGAACCAAGAGAACAAAGAAGGTGAAGCCTACTGCTGATCATCAAGCTGAGTCCCAACATGGTCCCATCCCTGACATTCCAACTGGGGCTGACAAGGCTTCAACCACTGGTGGAGCAGAAGCCACTATGGAGACAACTCCAGAAGTGAGACACAGGCTGATGGTGCCTCCACCGCAACTGAGCAAGAGTGTGGTAATTGAACAGATATGGAACCTGTTCCAAATGATGGTACAACAGCGGTCAAGTCTGAACCTGAGCAACCAGCTCAGCAGACCTTTACTTTTGCTGGTGAGAGGATCTTTGCTCCTGTGGAGATCAGGGAGATCAACTGGGCGACGCACTTTTTGCCCAATATCGCCCCAACAGCAAAGGGCAAAGGGATGTTGGAAGCTTTTGCCCGACCTAACCCAGTGGAGGAGCACTGTCAATTAGTGCCCAAAACTGCGTGGGAAGATGTATCCAGTAAAATGGCTGATTATGACGAATGGGTACACTTCAGCACTGTGGTAAGGGTCAAAGATGTATTGTCTTTTGAAACTCTGGCCAAAATCGAAGAGCAGTTTTTGTTCTGGGCTGAGACGGAGTGAGTATCTGAATTGCAAGCTATGTGAGATGGAGGTGCAGAAGCGGGTAGATGAGCACCGTGCAAAATTTAAGCCAGCTGAGTCTGTGAATTATGATTACATGCCCGTTCCTAAACCAAGAACTCAAAGAAATTGTGAAACAGCACAGGACTCTCCGAAGTCTAGCTGGTCTACCTCTTCTGACTCCGAAATCTTCAATCGTAGGAGATGCTGCCAATATGGATCTTCCACAGATTACATGGTTTGATGCACGCAAAATTCTGTTGACAGGAGCCAATACAGCTCAACCAGCACACCCACATGTTCTTTCTCTTGAGTTTTCACCTCAAGAAGAACAGGAGCAAGCAGCAGCAAAGCAATCAGCTCAGCAGGAAGAGCAGGTGGAATAGATTGTTAGGACAACTGAGTATGTGGAAGGGACTGAAGCCGTGAATTCTCCAGAGCATCAGTCTCATGAGAACTAGCACCAGGCTCGAACAAAGGAGCATCCGGCTCAGGGTGGGCACCAGGCTCACGGGGAACCAGCTCCAGAAGCAGAACACGAAGACGAGCGATCGGCTCCAGCTGGTTCTTCCAACTCTAGTTCAATTCGTGGTTTCTAAACCTTCTGGATATTTTTCCATCCACAATGAGAATATTGAGGACATTCTGGGTCCCTATCCCAGTTCCAGTATCAGTCCCAGTCCCAATCAGGGTCCCAGTCCATCTAATTTACAGATGGTTGTATATACTGACAATAGAGAAGAGAATAACAGCACAACTCAGGAAGACAAATATGATTCTACCCAAGCTGGTCCGTAGCTCTAAGTCTTCCAATCCCCCCAGATTATGGACAATACTGCCAAGGAGCTCACATCTCTGAAAGACAGTGTATCTTCCTTGGACTTAAAGGTTGAATGCATCAAGGATGATACACACATTGTGAGGCATGGTACTGTGCAACTAAGGTGACAGCTCAAAAAATCGATCGACGGGCTGGAAATCAATATAGACGTGCTGGAGTCCACTATGGTTCGTCACTTTGCTGATAGCCAACAGCACCTTGTGGACGAAATTTCGTTGTTAAAATCACAAGTTGCTGAAATGTTTGATTGTCTGAAAGAGTTGCATGATGCCAAAAAATGGGAAGAGCCGAGCAAAGAGCTGGGGCCAAGCATTAAAAAGAGAAGATTGATGTAGGATGGGTTAGTAGTTCTTCGTGAAGTCCGAGCGAGTTTTCTTATGGTGTAGAACTGATTTTTATGTAAATTGTTTAACAGTTAATAAAATCTCTTTTTATGCGCAAGTTTTTTCATCACCAAAAAGGGGAAAATTGTTAGAGTTAATTTCATAAGTTTTGGTGAATACAAATAAAAGAAATTAATCAGCTCAGAAGTACAAAATCTGAACGAAGTCTTCAGCGTTGGAAATAGAAACCAGATCAGAGCAGAGCTAAGCTGGACAGAGCCAAGCTGGTTAAAGTAAAACCAGCGCAGAGATGCTTAGCTGGTTAAGGTCAAGCCAGTTCAAGAAATTCAAGCTCGAAAGAGTAGAAACAGAGTGAAACTATATCAGTGAGTAGAGCATATAAAACAGTGGTTTTGGAACAGTTTAGAGAACGGTTCGGAACATAAAGAGGTGTAACAGACCAGTTGCTTGGATAAACCAGCTCGCATCAAAATTGTTCTACAGATATTATCTGGTTACAAATATAAGTATACAAAGGCTGTTATCTAGTTTATTACAGAACGAAGACAAAAGCAGATCAGTTCAGCGCACATTGAATCTGATCAACATAAGAACCAGATTAGAAAAGCAGTTCAACGAACAGCGACCATATCGGGAAACCAGCTAAGTAAAGACAACTTAGCAAAATAAATTTCAGAATGTCTGAGGCTATGTACATATTGATGTGATACGTATGACCTCTTTATATTGATTGGTAGTCGTTGGAACTAATTTAAGCTAACTTCAGATATTGCAGAGATTTGGTTCAAACTGAAGATGGAGCAGAGTTGCTAAAAACGGAAATGCATTTAATGGTGATGTACGAACATCGTACAGGCATTTATGTCGCCGCAGGAATTTCAATTTGGATACAGTCGAAGTGTCTACTGGTAATATTTATTACCGTTGGGTATAAATAGAATAGCAGATCAGCTGTGAAGAGGTTACGAACCGATCGCAACGAAATCAACGACTTACAAACCTACGAGATTTCAAAAGAAAAAACATAGTCGTATTCTCAAAACCAGCTCACAGCTAGTGACACACGCACACAGATTGCTTATTCAATTCTTTGTGTCACACAAACATCTGTACACATACTCTGTAGTGTTGAGCCATCACTGTAAATCATAAACAGAGAGTGTAGAGTGTTAGATTTGCACAACCAGCTCAGTGTTGTGTTCATTGTATTTTCGAACCAGATCGTGGGTCTTTGTCCGTGGTTGAGTGCTAGGAGTTCTTGCAGCTGCTGGCTGTCGGATCGGGTTTGTACAAAGAGTTGTATAAATCAAATCTTCTAGTGGAAATTCTTCCTATTGAGGAAGAAGGGGAGACGTATGAAAATTAGCTCCGAACTTCCAGAAACAAACTTCTTGATCCCTTATCTTTTACATTCGCACATTCGTCTAACTGTTCACTGTTTAACCGTGTTCCTTCCGCATAAAATAAATTATGCACGAGACAACAGCAATCACTGAGAACCCTCCAAGTTGGTAACTTCGCTTTGGGTTTGCATCGAGCAGTAAAATATTTTGAAAACAATTTTCAAGCAAAATTAGCAAACGATTTCATTCACCCACCCCCCCCCCCCGAACTCTCGAGTTTGTTTTATGATCCTAACAGTTTGGATATGGAAAATATGATAGATTAATAAAGATTCTATTTTTACATTCGACATAATATTATTAAACGATTAGTTTATTTGATGTGCAGTGGGCTAGTGTTCGAAAATCACAGTCGTAAGAATATACATAATTTTTATGAAAGTCAAGGGCTAGAAAGCCTATTTAAATTCATATTGGAGGAGAAATGTGCATTTCATTTCAATTTTCTGGTAGGATTTTTGTTAAGATAATCAGCTTAGATCGTGTATAAGAGCATTAGTTCGAACGCAGTGTTCAAGATTAGATTAGATTAGTTCTCAGCTGGAACAAATTGGACCTTACAACACATGTTATGGAACCGAACAACACAACAAACAGAACGGATCACCTGAGTACATGAGTTGTCGGGATATTTGACTTTCAAGAACATTTATAGTCGTTGGAAATTAAGACAACATTCAGAATATTGACGGGTATGTTGAGTACGAGGATTACCTTAACAAGGTTAAAAGGATGAGCAGTTAATGCACTTAGATTGATCTCTAAGTGACAATAGACAGTACCAACAATTAGACACGCACCTCACCGGACTCATGGACATAACAACTCATCTCTAATGCACGTAATATGTGTCTCTGCGTTGCCACATATACAAGAAAATAAAGTTGCACATTGCCTAATAGTATCTTTTGATCTAGTGGTAAGCGCTTGATCATAATATTATCATAATGACTAACACGAAGTATTAATTACTAAGTGTTTTGAAACCAAAGTTTCTAAATGCATCGCGTAATCAACCCTTAGATTGTATTTGGATTAAAAATGATTTGAAATTAGAGAAATTTAATGAGATAGAATTTTAAATGTCTGTATATTGAGATGAATTTGAAATTTTAAAAATGAATTAAGCTATTGATGATTTGAAATCTCTTGTCAAATTATTTTTTGCAGATGATATAAAATCATTAATTTCAAACCACTTAATCAAATACAAAAAATTAGTAATTTCTAAAATATTTATTTAACACAATAACTCCAGTTAGATGATTTCATGAGTCAATTTTTGAGAGATTGATCTCCATTTTATATTAAAAATATTATTTTTTTATCACAAATATGTACTTGGTAAAAAAATCTTCCAAATTGACCCGAACCATGAGAATCTATTATTTTTTATTGTCAAAAGTATTAATTTCATTAAATATATAAATTTGGTCAAATTTTCCTCTAAATTGACCTGACCCTTGAAAAAATATTATTTTTATATCAAATGTCTTTCTAATGTCAAAAATATTATTTTTGACCATATATATAACTTTTGTTGAACTGTCTTATGCAGATCGCTATGAGTTCATTGTGTAAGAACTCTACTATATGTTTAATAAGAAAAAGAACCAGTAGATGTGGATATGTCTCAAACAGTTTCACTGGATAAAGATATACATAAAATGAAAAAAATAAAAAAAATAATTGATTTATTAATTAAGAGTTGTCATATCGAACCTATTGCAGTTGCCACATTCTTAACGATTTATATACCAAGGGGCCACGACTCTTATGCTCCACCTTGGCTGCATCTCCATGCTCTTTGGTAGGCACATATATCTTAATTGGCTTCCATTCCCTTTGTAAAATAGAAATCTTTCTGTGGAAGTGTGGCCCAAATTTGATGGCCCGATCCTGGTTCTATTTTTAACCCCTTAGTCTTAAACCCAAAACATCTATTCTCATCACCAGTGCTGCTTCAGCTTTTACCTAATCTTTGCCCAAATTCTCTTTCCATCTGAGCCACACGATTTGAGGTGCAAATCTGTGCCGCCCATTGCTATATACATTCGGTGTGAGAGGCCCTCAAAAATAAATTTCTTGAACCATGTTTCTCTCTCTCTCACGAACTAAACCTTATTCTGCCACTCTGAGAGTTTTTTGACCCTTCTGTATGTGTTTTTCTGAGTGATCCTCTGGTGGTATTCGAGAGTTCTCTGTGAGGGTGCTTAGATCTATTCTTGACTGAGTGAAGTACTCAGTATCAATGATAGGTTTATACCCGAGAGATTTAAGGTTTCGCTGGTAAGTGAGATTTGCCTGAGTTGGTGGCTGGTAGTAGGTTGGGGTGTCTGGGCTTGGGATCTGGCGAGGGTGCTCCACGTTGTTCATAATATGTTTCCCAGTATCCCTTGGTTCTAGTGTGGTTCTGTGCTACATGTGGTTCTTAGACTCGGTGTCTGAGCTGATAGCCTTGATCTCCCTAGATCCGGGATGTTCACTTATCTCCGTACCAGATCTGATATCGTTGGTCTACATTGTGTTGCCTGTGTGTTTCATATCACATGGTATTTTTTAGGTACGTTCTGACAAAAGTGGTATCAGAGCCTGGTCTAGGCTTGGTACAAGATCTACCGTCGCCTAGACGTCCGTTCAAATGGAGGCCGAATACCTGTACTTGGGAGCCCAAATCCCAGAGTGTAGGCCTCTGGGTTGTAATTAGTTTTGCACTTATTTGCTTGTTGGTACTGTCGTCTGAACAATACCTAGATTTCTGTATTATATGTAATAGTACCACAAGGATAACCTTGAGCCCTATCTCACGTTATGTTGAGGTGCAATAATTGCCCCTGCTAGGTAGAGCGATCGAAACGTGGCGCTTGTGTTGCTATACGGTTTAAAAGATTGGAGTTGCACCATTACCACCAGCTATAGCTTTTGGTAAAGCGGCAAGCGCTCGGTCCTACACGTTATCATCCACAAAACTTGATGGGGCATTTCCCAAGAACGACTAGCTTGATCATGCGCCTTGAACGTTCTGGAATCTTACTGGAGATCCCTTGCCTTGTCTTTGTTCAGAACATTCTGCCTTACGTGTGTGACTATCAAATGTTTTTGTGTTGTATTTTTCCCTGCTGTATCTGATCTATCTGTTGGTCTGATCTACTATGCTACTTGTTTGTGTCTTGACGGTTCTCTGTGTTTCCGTTTGATCCTATGAGTACAGGGCTTCCTATAGCTTTGCACCTTTCAGTCGAACATCATATTTTCAATATATCAACAAAAAATGGAAGGTATTTTAATACAACACGAGATTTTTAAAATATCGACACCGATGCTTATGCTAAAGATGTCTCTGCTTCTAAAAGAAATGAATATGATGAATTCGCTTACTCCTCTATTATCTCGAACTTTCTGATGTTGTGCTAAGGAAATGTGGTAAACTTGATCCCGCTAAGCTTCTTTGGGAAAAATGCAAGAACTTTACACTGAGACATCTTTGTCTAGTAAAATGTGTTTGCTTGAAAATTTTTCAGATTCAAATCAGACTTAAATAAAGATCTCGATGAGAACCTAGATGTGTTTACCAAATTAATACATGATATTAAACTTTAAGGAGACAAAAACATAGATGATTATACTCCTATTGTCTTGTTAAATGATATCCCTGATACCTATGCTGATGTAAAATCAGCTATCAAATATGGTAGAGATGTGATCACCCTTGACAATGTAATTAGTGGGTTAAAAAGTAGGGAACTAGACATTAACGCCTACAAAGGAACTAAAACATCCGGGGGAGGTTATGCATGTCAGGGTATATCTCAACTAGGCATGAGAACCATTTGGGATCCGAACCTAAGTATAAAGGAAACATGAATTGCTATAACTGTAGCGAGAAGGGTCATTGTAAAGCCGAGTGTCCTCATCGAAAAAAGTAAAGGTTTAAAATGATTAACTCCTCCACTAATGAACAAGTTAACAATTCTACTGATATTTTTAAAAACTGCGGTGATGTACTTATGGTGATAGATTATCGGGATGCTTCTATTAATTCTGTGAATCACCTTCTATGAATGAAACAGGCTGGCTGTTTGATTATGGATGCACATATCATATGACACCACTAAAACATGTTTTCTCAACATACATTAGCATTGATAACGGCTATGTTTCACTTGCAAATGAAAAACAATGCAAAATAGCTGGAACTGGGGATGTCTGCCTAAAATTTGATACTGGCTATCTCCAGACCCTAAAGAATGTTAGACATGTTCCTGCCTTATGTAATAATCTTATTTCACGTGTTGTATTAGAAGATGATGGGCTTGAGGTGAGGGTAGATGGGGAAAGAGATGCATGAGAATAATGAATGGGTCACTAGTAGTATCAAAGCTGAGAAGTTGAATAAATTTTTGTCTGTCATGCCAACCCTATTTTTGATAAAATTAGTGTGAATTTTGTGCAATCTGATGTGACTGGTCTGCGGCATAAAAGGTTAGGTCACATGAGTTATAAAGGATCAAAAAATCTTGCATAAACAAGACTACTTTGGTAATGATAAACGGTCGTATGCGCCCTCCGTGACTCTTGCATATATGGTAAACTTCATAGAGTAAAATTCCCTCCCACCACAAATCTCGAACTGTCTAGTTTCACTAATATACTTGGATATATGCATGCCGATGTATGATGTCCTTCTAATGAACCCACTCAAGGTGGAAAATAGGTATTTCCTATCTATTATCAATGAATTTTTTTAAAAAATTTGGGTCTTTCTGTTGAAAAACAAGTCTGATGATTTTGAAAGGTTTAAAACTTGGAAGACTATGATTGAAAATCAAACAGGTAAGAAAATCAAAATACATAGGACTGATAATGGACTTGAATTTGCAATTCTTTGTTTGATGATCTGTGTGAACAATCTAGTATTCAAAGGTATAAAACTACCCCTAAAAAATGGTGTTGTAGAAAGATTGAATAGAACCTTACTTGAAAGTGTGAGGAGTGTGATTGCTTCCTCTGGTATTTCAAAACGGTTCTGGGGTGAATGTGTTATAATTGCATCCTATTTATTTAACAGATATCCTTCTATGCTCTTGAATGGAAAATGTTCTGATTATGTCTGGTCTGGTAAATAAATTGATTTATTTCAATTGAAAGTCTTTGGATGTGCTACTTTTGTTCATAAAAAGGGTGACAAACTCGAACCTAGGGCTGAAAAATGTGTATTCCTAGGTTATCCTGATGGGTTAAAGGATATAGGCTCTAGATTAGGGTTAAACCTGGCTCTAAAACAATGATTAGTAGGGATGTGATGTTCAATGAATCAGAATTCCCTTGCTTGTCTGGCCCAGCCCCTATTAGTGAGTCCACCCCTAATAAGGTGGAGATACAAAACATTATACCTACTGTCTTGCATGATGATAACAATCATCAAGAAGCTACATAATTGAACAGTTTAATCATGAGGAAAACTGTTGATCATAATACTGCTAAAACCATGCATGATGATTTAGGAATTACCCATGATAATAACATGTATAATGACTATTTATTAGCTAGAGATAGGGATAGGAGAAATATAGGATAGCCTGCTAGGCTCCAAGACTTTCATCTACCCTCACATGTCTTCAACGTGTTTGAAGAAATAGGTAATAATAAACCTAAGACCTACAATGAGGTCTTAAAATATAACAAATCTTCTGAGTGGTTGTCTGCTATGCATGACGATATGAACTCTCTGCATATGAACAACCATGGAACCTTGTACCTAAACCTATATGTTGGATCTGTTTTGATCCTAATTGAGTTTTGAATTACACAAAATCTATTATTGTGATTCTAACAATTCTAATTAAGTGTGCAGATTCTATGTATCGAAGAAGACGATCAGCAGCTATATTTGTCCAGGCAGTTGGTTCACATTATATATTGATTCAGCAGTGGTTTGGTGTTCATGGAATCAGCAGTTGAATTAGCAATGGAGACGTCCAGAGTTGATTTAGTTGTTTGGTAATCAGGCGGAGGCCAAGAAATCAGCTGGAGCTTGATAATCCAGCTGAAACAATAACAACCAGCTGAAGAGCTAAAAGTGCGAAGCGAACCAGCTAAATCAAGTATTGAGAAGCTTGTTGGAAAAGAAGAAGATTTCATTTATAAGTACTGTCGATGAATCCATCAACAGTCGATATTCAAGAAGAAGAAGAAGAAGCGTAGATGGAGCTGGAACGAAGAAGTTCAGCAGGAAGCTTCAGTTGAAGATTCAGCAGATGAGGAGAGGCGCTAGATTTGGAATGAGCTATGATGACATCAGCCTTGATGTCATCACAATCAGCAGATGGCTTTCAGCAGATGAAGCGAAGCGCGAGAGCTGAAGCGACGTCGTGTTGAGATTCAGCAGATGGATTAATGTTGATGACGTCATCGGTGACGTCATCCAGTCGCAAGAATCAGCAGGTAGCTTGCATTCCAGACGCAAGAGGAAGCGACGTCGTAGAGGAGATCCAGTCGCAAGCTACAGTGCAATCAGCAGATGCTTTTTGAAGATAGCAAAACGATGTCGTTTACATAAGTTGGTACGACAGCGTTTTGCTCTTGCGATAAAGATTCAGCAGGAAGACTTTGCGTTGTTATTTCAGCAGTCGAAGCTACAGTGTCCAGTCGCAACGCAAAGACATCCAGTCGTAAGAAGATTCAGGCGAAGCTTTTGGACAACCAGACGCAAGCAACAGCAGCATCCAGTCGAGAGCTTATTTGTATCAGCTGTTGCTACTCAACCAGTCGCAAGCTTTGCATATTCAGTCGACTTGGTTCCCAGGCGCAAAGAATTGAAGAAGGAGCAAAGTGCAGCAGTCGTTGTGTTATATCAGCAGCGAAGCAGTTGACGATTTACGAAAGATGTTTGTCAACTGCTGAGCTTAATTCAAAATGAAGAAAGCGACAGGAGCCTGCAAAAGAAAAGGACGAAAGTACTGTTCTTCTGGTGGTACTTTACAGAGGAGCGTTGCACTAAAATGGAAAGAAGACAAGACAGCCTTCTGGAGCGCTGAAGAGTTTTGGAAGCTTTCCAACGGGAAGAATTTTACAGAGGCTATATATTCGAGGCAACGCCCATTGAATAAGTTTTTGTTTTAAATGTATCAATCTCACACACCCGGATTCATTCACATCTATTTGTGAATGAATCTCGAAATATGTTCACAGTTCCCGTCCAAGCATGAAGACGTAAAACTCTTGTGTATGTAGTCAGTCACACAGTTGAGGCTGTTGTGCATTTGAGAAGTAATGGATCCTTCCGAGGTGGAAGAAGGGGAGATGTAGGATGTTGATATCCGAACTTCCATAAACAAATATGCTGCGTACTGTATTGTGTTCTTTAAGCTTTCAGCATTTACTTTAGCATTGCACGTTTACAGTTCAGCACGCATTCATTCAAGCATTCGCATAAACAGTTCAGCATTTAGCATCGCATTTCAGCAGCACACACAAGCACGAGTCTTGAACAAATTTATGTTGTACATAAATCTGTTTGAGTTGTTTTAAAATATAGGATTCAGTTCTGGTGTTTCCGCATGATTTTAATTTCATACCAGATCTGTCTCCGGTGCTCTTTGAATTTTAATTTGTTCAAGAACAACGAGCTTTTGCAGCTCAAGTGTGTATCGGCAGCGCGCAAAATTTCAAATGGTTGTCAAAACAGCGCCTGCTGATCTTTTTGATCCTTAAAACGGACCAACACTATAAATTGTTCTGTTGTGGACTATAAATGGTTATTTAAAGTCAAAAGTGAGGGTGAAGCTGTTAGATACAAATCTAGTTTAGTTACCAAGGGCTTTACTCAAAAGAAGGGATAGATTTATGAAATCTTTGCCTCTTTTGTAAAATTTACCACTATTATAATAATGTTTGCTTTGTGTGCTCAGTTTGATTGAGAGTAAAAATAAATGGATGTTAAAATAGCTTTCTTGCATGATGACTTGGATGAAACGATTTATATGAGACAACCTGGTGACTTAATTGATAAATCTAAACATGATCATGTCTATCTGTTAAAGAAATCCTTGTATGGCCTAAAACAATCCCCAATTGAATAAGAAGTTTGATGAGTGTATGTTATCTTGAGAAATTTAAAAGAAGTTCTTATGATTACTGTATGTATTTCAAAGATAATGATATTGTGCCAACCAATAATATATGTCAAGGATATGCTTTTGATTAGTTCCTCTATCATTGCGATAAATCAGGTTAGGTAAATCCTAAGGTCGGAATTTGATATGAAATTTCTAGGATATGCTAAAAGGATTCTTGGCATGAAAATTTTTAGAAATAAGGATAATTCAACAATAAGCCTTAACCAGACTCCTTTGTTGAAAAGGGTTTGAAAAAATTCTCCATGTCTAATATTACCCTTGTTGCTCATTTTATGTTGAGTAAAGAACAATATCCCAAATCAGAACATGAGAGTCGGTGCATGAAAAATGTGTCCTATTCCAATGCCATTGTTTCGGTTATGTACATGATGGTCATTACAAGAAATGTCATTTCTTATGTTGTTAGCGGACTTAGTAGATATATTTCTAACCCTGATATGGTTTATTGGAATGCATTTAAGTTGTTACTCAGGTACCTCAAACACTCTTCGAAATTCGTCTTTACTTTTTCTAAGTATGATAAGGGGTTTGAGCTCACTAGAGCCCTAGACTCCAACTATGCTAGTGACAAAGATAATAGAAAATCAACTACCTCGTGTGTTTACTTTCCGTGGTGCTTGCATAAGTTGGAAACCACAACTCCAGCACATAGTGGCTCTACTCATTGTTGAGTCTAAATATATAGCTATCGCAAAGGCCTTGAATGAAGCCTTATGGCTTAAAGAGCTTCTAAATGAAATCGACATGATGACTCGTAAGGTTACAGTATTTTCAGATAGCCAATCTGGTATATAATTATGTAATAACCCTGTCTTTCATGACAGAACCAAACATATAGATGTCAGATTCCACGTTATAATAGACATTGTCTCCAAAGATTTAGTCTTACCTGAAAAGGTTCCCTCAGAATATAACCCATCAGACATGGATACTAAGTGTCTACTAGTCGATAAGTGTGCATCCTGTCTGAGATTACTTAAGTTTGATACATGTGACTAACCTTTTTTAGGTACTATCGGCCCTCTTTGTTGTGTGCGAAAGGAGCTGGTGGTTCTGGTCGTAACTTTGTGCTACAACCTGATCAGAGAGGTTTGTTGTTCCACTCTAGTGGGAACTGACACTGGCACTGATAAAACCGAAAGGTGAACCACAAAAAGAAACTCACTTGGAACCGGGACTTGGACCAAGACGGAGAAGGTGGAAGTGTAGCCCAAGTCTGATGACTATTTTTTACCCCTCTGTCGTAAGCCAAAAACACCACTCTCATCACTCGTGCTGCTTCACCTCTCACTTAATCCTTTCCCATATTCGCTTTTCATTTGAGCCATGTGATTTGAGGAACAAATCGCATCCATTGCTATATACGGTCGGCGTGAGAGGCCCTAAAAAATAACTTTCACAAATCGTCACTCTCTCTCTCTCACGAAACTCTAAACCTTTTTCCGCCTCTATGAGAGTTCTTCAACGCTTCCGCCCGTGCTTCTCTGAGTGATCATCTGGTGGTATTCGAGAGTTCTCTATAAAGGTGCTTAGACCTATTCTTGACTGACTCCAGTACTCAATATCAGGCAAATAAAGCTTAAGAATCGTGGCCCATACTAAGAGATATTGCAACTACTTTACCTTGCCGCAACAATGAGATGATCCAAAAGAATTCATCGCCTCGAGGGTCTCTTACTATAGATGAGTTACATCAAAACCCGTAACTATTTTACATTTGAAAGCACTAAATAAATATGACAACTTAGAGATTCCGTAACATGGTCACAGCCAAATGATTTGGAAGCTTGTGTAACACCACATCCTTCGCCACGTGACACTACATTAGTTCAATGCTAATTAATTACTATTATCATAATTTTTTTTAGTTAATTTATATTTAGTTATTCAATTAGTCATTAACCTTTTGCAATAAAATTGGTATTTTCGTCATTGCCCCTTCATCAAGCAGAATCGGCACTTCAATTGCTTATGTCGATCTCGAAATTAGTAATTTAATAATTTATGAAATATATGCATTGAATTATTAGTCATTTAATATCTATGAGAGATCACGAAAGGATTCATTAAGATCCTCTTAAAGCTTATACGTTAGCTTTTAGAGCTTATATATTTCAACTCTAGATGTCTTAATTTGAGCTCGCTTTTTGTTCGATTGATCGTCAAAATTTTACGAACTCGACTAATTATCAATTTTTAGATGACCAACGGGGATAATAAGGAATAAAGATCGAGAATTTTTTTCTTATTTGGTGGCGTTAGTGCTTACTTACATGGGCGCAATTATGTCACACATGCTTCGTAATGCTGACAAAACAACCCAAAAAGCTATGGTACCTTCAATTGGTAGTTTCTATGTATTAACGAAAAGATAAATGATTTTATAACAAACTATATTGTTTTACAAAGAGTTTCTACCGTATCAGTTTCTCACTAATCATCATATATTCCTATTCTATCATGAAATTTTAGAGCAGCTTTTTTGTTAGACGAACTCACGAGTTTATAGCGGTTCTGTTAGTGTGAAATGTATAATATTTTTTCACGTCAAAAGTAATATGTTTTGTAATAAAAAATAATTAATTTTCTTTGGTCATATTTGTGATTAAAAATAATACTTTTAGCCACTTTTTATGGGTATAATCCGTCTCACGAATATGACCTATGAGATGATCTTATATGGTGTTGTCTGTTGGGATCGAAAACAGGGGTGTTAATGAGCTATGTCACAACTCACGTAGGCTCTTACACAGCCTAAACACCAACCCTTTGTAAATTACGTGCATTATAAAATTTTGGGAGTTTAAAACCACGCAACCAGAAACCAGATCGTCGTGAAGCTGGACTAAGGCTCTGCGGGCTGGTCCAGATTACCAGCTGCTCTGCGAGCTGGTTCAACACAAGCAGCATGGTTTCTTACATCTTGAGCTGCAATAGCTCAGTGTTTTTGAATGTTAATGCACCGAGATACAGATTGAGTAATGAATTAAAATCATGCGAAAATAACTCAAACAGAACTCTTATATTCGAAGGCTCTTTTACGATTTTATGCGTAATTAACAAATATGCAATGCGTGAATGTAAATGCAGTACGCAGTAAAGAAATACGTTACAATTTGTTTATGGAAGTTCGGAGCTGAATCTCCTACGTCTCCCTTTCTTCCGCAATCGGGAAGGATTCCACTTGAAGGCTTTGATTTCAGCGACCCACGCTACAACCCACTCCTAAGACCAGCAGCCGCAAGAACTCCTAGCAACAACCACCGCACACTAAGCCCGCAAGCAGTGTGTGTAACATCACTTCTTTTATGCCTAAGTGAGAAAGGCTACACACACTCTTTAACGTCTCAGTGCGAAAGACAACTAGACTTGTTTAACGTCTCTGTCCAAAGACTACAATGGAGAGTTTTGTATTTGATTCACTCAGCTAATCTAATCAGCTCTTTCAAAAATATGTGAGTGAATCGTGCGTGAGATTTTTAGTGTAAGTACTATATCTCGATGATAGAATCTCACACACTCGGAAGTGCTCCTGTCCGAGCTGTTTTTACCAATGTTTTCCCAGAGCTTGTGTTGTGCGTTCTTCTGTGTTTACATTTTGGTTCGCACAACATTTCGCTCTTCTTGCGCTCTTCATTTCTTTTTGTGCGCCTCACTCTCTCTTTCTAGTCGCGCATACTTCTTCTGTTTCTTTGCGCCTGATATATAAAGCCTCATGTTTGGATTTGTCCGTTGGACAAAAAGTTGTAGCCGTTCTGAAAATCTTCTGTCGTATTTGTACTTTGCGTCCTTTGGATTTTAATGCGTTGCAGGCTTTATTTGACTTGAGCTCTTTTCATCGGCGCTTCTGCAGCCTTTGCTGAGTATGAGCTCTTTTTGCTTGTACCTGATGTGGACAAGACAAAACAAATCAGTTTGAACCAATTAATTTGGTCTTGAGCCGTTCTGCACTTCAACATTCTGCGCTTGAACTCTGCTCTTCTAAATACTCTGCGCTTGATCTTCGTGCTGCTCCTGCTCCAGGCTGGTGAACCAGCTTGGTGTTCCCTGCATTCTGGAAGTAAACTATTGAACCAACTTGGGCGTCCCCTTACTGTTCCAGCTAGATATCTTTGACCAGTCCAACTCAGACGTCCTCTCACTGTTCCAGTTTGGATATCTTCATCTCACTCCAGATTGAGCAAGCTGCACATTTCACGTAGAGCGTTAGTACAATAGTAGCAGATTTTGTATGAATCAAAACTTAGATTCTGATCTGTATAATCAGATCCAACAATCTCTCCCTTTTTGATTTACACAAAATCTGAATAAATGTTGGTCCCTGTTTTGAATAGAAGGAACTTAGCAGTGCTGCTAAAACAGTTCATTTAAAGATTTTGCGCTGCTAATACGGAGCTGCAATAGCTCGTTGTTCTTGAACCATAAATAAGCACTCGAAGAAGAGCACCGGAAACAGATCTGGTATGATTTAAAAATCATGCGGAAAATACCAGAACTGAATCCTATATTTTAAAACAACTCAAACAGATTTATGTTGTACATAAATCTGTTCGAGACTTGCAAGTGCTTGTGTGCTAACAGTGTATGCGATGCTAAGGAAATGCAAGTGCTGATTTGCTATGCGTGCGTGCTGAAATGCTAAGGTAAATATGCAATACTGAAAGCTTAAAGAACACGATACTCAGCATATTTGTTTCTGGAAGTTCGGACCTCAAAGTCCTACATCTCCCCTTCTTCCACCTCGGAAGGCTCCACTAGAAGATTTGATCTTACAACTTCATGTACAGACCCAATCCCACAACCAGCAGCTGTGAGAACTCCTAGACTCCACAAATGCACAACAGCCTCAACTGTGTGACTGACTACATACACATGAGTTTTACGTCTTCGTGCTTGGACGGGAACTGTAAAACGATTTCGAGATCCATTCACAAATAGATGTGAATGAATCTCGGTGTGTGAGATTGATACAGTGAAACGCTCAACTCTCTGTTTTTCTCACACACTAGGGAAATGCTCTAACAAGCTAATTCTAGCTCCACTGTCAACTGCAATTAAGCTCTCTCTCTCGAATGGTAATTGACAGCTTCACTCCAGATTTATTTTCCCTCTGTTGTTGTCTTCTATTGATTTTCTTTTCTATGCAACAACAACTCTCACTGCCTCTGCCTCGCAGTAACGCATCGTCTTCTCATCTCGTCTCGTCAACCTTCTTCAATGGCGCTTCTCTCATATATAAGCCTCTGTTTGAATTAATCCCGTTGGACACAAAATTCTTCCCGTTCAAATGTGTCTTGTAAAGTACCGACAGGGAATAGTACTTGCGTCCTTTTCTTTTGTAGGCTTCTTGTCGTTTTGGCCATTTGAATTGAGCTCAGCAGTTGACATCCATCTTTGATAATTCTTCGTAAGTTGTCAACTGCTTCGCTGCTGATTTATCACTATGACTGAAAATCTTGCGCCTAGATTTCCTGCGACTGGATACTGTAGCTCGCGACTGGTTGAGTTTCTACACTTCGCCTGCTTCTTCTTTTCTTGCGTCTGGGGTTCCAAAGCTTGCGACTGGATATATAGCAACAGCTGATTCATATAAGCTCTCGACTGGATGCTGCTGTTGCTTGCGTCTGGATCCACTGTAGCTCGCGACTGGATCTTGCGACTGGTTATCAACGCAAAGTCTTCCTGCTGAATCTTTAGCGCAAGAGCAAAACGCTGTCGTATCAACTTATGTAAACGACATCGTTTTGCTATCGCTATCTCCAAATAGCATCTGCTGATTAACATGATTCTTCAGCACGACGTCGCTTCATATTTTTCGCTTCTCTTCATCTGCTGATAGCCAACTGCTGATTGTGATGACATCAAGGCTGATGTCATCACAGCTGATTCCATATCTTGCGCATCTTCTCAACTGCTGATTGCTTCCTGCTGATCACTGTAGCTTCCTGCTGAATGATGACATCACTACTGATGTCATCTACGCTTAGCGCTCCAGCTGATCTTTATCGTTCCAGCTCCAGCTTGCGATTCTTCTTAGCTTCTTGAATAGCGACTGTTAATAGATTCATCAACAGTACTTATAATTGGAATCTTCTTCTTCGATTCATTTCTCCAGCAGACTTCTCAATACATGTACCAGCTGGTTCACTTCGCTCTTTAGCGCTTGCAGCTGGTTGTCATCGTTCCAGCTGGTTTACTATGCTCCAGCTGGTTCAACTTGGCCTCCGCCTGATTACGAACAGCTGATTCAACTTTGGACGTCTCCATTGCTAATCCAGCTGCCGATTCCATGAACACCAAACCAACTGCTGATTGTTTATATTGTGAACCATCGGCTGAACAAATATAGCTACTGCTGATCGTCTTCTTCGATAGCTAGAATCTGTACACTCAAGTAGAATTGTTAGAAACACAATAACAGGTTTTGTGTAATTCAAAACTTAATTAGGATCTACAAAACAGATCCATCAATAAACATATGCAGGTATGTTTATGCTCAAGTATATTTCTCCCCCTTTTTGTGGGAATAAAAAAGGTTTCGAAATCAAGTCTCCACCTTTATATTTAAAACAAAGCTCCCCCTAAACAGAGCATGTTGTTATTTTATTTTGAAAAGAGAGCATTTTTCGTGGGATGACATTTTGTGAAAGCAAGTGCATGAGATTTTGAAGAAAATCAAAACCCGTAACTATTTTACATTTGAAAGCACTAAATAAATATGACAACTTAGAGATTCCGTAACATGGTCACAGCCAAATGATTTGGAAGCTTGTGTAACACCACATCCTTCGCCACGTGACACTACATTAGTTCAATGCTAATTAATTACTATTATCATAATTTTTTTAGTTAATTTATATTTAGTTATTCAATTAGTCATTAACCTTTTGCAATAAAATTGGTATTTTCGTCATTGCCCCTTCATCAAGCAGAATCGGCACTTCAATTGCTTATGTCGATCTCGAAATTAGTAATTTAATAATTTATGAAATATATGCATTGAATTATTAGTCATTTAATATCTATGAGAGATCACGAAAGGATTCATTAAGATCCTCTTAAAGCTTATACGTTAGCTTTTAGAGCTTATATATTTCAACTCTAGATGTCTTAATTTGAGCTCGCTTTTTGTTCGATTGATCGTCAAAATTTTACGAACTCGACTAATTATCAATTTTTAGATGACCAACGGGGATAAT
>KQ996424.1:0-15003 GCA_001598015.1 Dorcoceras hygrometricum
ATCGATACATATATAATAATATATATTTCGATATATATATATATATATTAATTTATATTTCGGTATAAACCGAAATACCGATACATAATTTCGGTAAAATCGATATTTTATCAATATCATATCGATTTTTCGGTAAATCGGTACGGTAATGGTATCATTTTTTTATTACCGCATTTTTCGGTATACCGATTTTCTGGTATACCGAAAAATCGGTATGATATCGATATCATTTTTTCAATACCGAATTTTTCGGTACGGTATACGGTATAATTTGGAAAAATCGTATACCATACCGAACCAACCCTAGTTATTAGAATTGTCGGATCCTTACAATTTTCGGTCGTGTTTTCTCAAAAACAAACAAATTAAAGAGATGTAAAAAAATTGAGTGTAAGAGTACCATAAACTATGTTTTTAATATGATCTTGTGTTGTATATATCATTCAAAAAACTTGTTGTCGAGACTATATATTGAAAAATGCATACATCTACCACATATAACAAAGGACAAATTGCATTCAATATCATGTGAAACATCCAGAAAAACAAAAAACTATGGGTGAGGGTGAGCAGAACTGATGTACGAATTGTGATCAATTTTATGAATATATTTATTTATTTTCTACTATTTTCCAATATGTATTTTTCCATACAAGTTGTTGGGATCGGAAGGAGAGTTAAAATACAGTTCGGGAGTTCAGAGGAGGGTTGAATGAACTTATTTCCCAATTTTCACGAAAACTCCTTTAAATAATTTTGCAAGCCTTCGGCTTAACTCTAAGCTGAGTTACCAACTTGAAGGATCTCAGCATGCTCTGTTCTATCGAGTAACGAAAATAAGTGAGGAAAGAACTCAATTAACAGTGAACAGATTTGAAAACTGAAAGCAGTAAAAAGTAAAAGGACGAGAGTTTGTTTATGGGAGTTCGGAGCTGGAACTCCTAAATCACCCCTTCTTCCTAGTCATGAAGGATTTCACAAGAAGAATTTTATTACTACAGCTCCAGCAATAACCTAATCCCAACAGTCTCAACTGTGAGAACTCCTAGCACTCTATGATAGTTTACAGACACGCGATCTGTTATGCTTTTACAGTTATTATCTCTAAGCTGATTAAGCTATGCTCGCTCTTCACACTTTGTTTTATATTTACACTTGAATAAGCAGACACTACAGAGTATGTTTACAACTCAAAAAATAAGCTTTTGGGAACAAAGTCGTAACCAAAAAGATGATAAATAGTGAAGTTTTTGGTACGCGATAGATTTTTCAAGCGTTTAGTTTATGTATCACGTGTTATGTTTCTTGTTTCTATCTTCTCTTTATCGTCTCCTTTTTCTTTTAGTATATGTAGCCTTTGATAAATTAGGACCGTTGGAGGAGTACTATAACTGGTCCCTGACAGTCTGATCTTCAGTTGTGATAAGAAGGCTCTTTCCTCTTTTATCTTTCAACGACTCTTTTGACTGCGGCGTAATTCAAAGACTCTTTTAGCTCGGAAAAAGTGCAGCATTGCCCTCGTTTGTTCTGTTCTTGTACGGTTTGCTTCGCTTGACCAGCTCTGGCCAGATCTTCTTTGATGTTCCTCTGAGCTGGTCACTGAGTTGTTTCTGCACTTCTTCACTAAGCTGCTCTTGTTCTTATCTGCTCTATTCTGATTTGTTCCATGTCGCTCTAATCTATTCCAATATGCTCGTTCTTCTTTCTTTGTTCTTCGTTCAACTCTAAACTATCTCGTTTTTCTTCGTACAACTCTGAGTTTTCTTCGATCTTCTTCATCAGCTTTGAGTTGTTTCATTATTCTTTGTGCAGCTCTGAGTTGTGTTGCTGTGATCTGCTCTGTGCTGCTCCAGTTCGTTCAGCTCTGAGCTGATTTTGACGATGCTTCCAGTTCGTTCAGCTCTGAGCTGCTTTGACATTGTTTTGATTCTGTCTATGCTGCTCCAGCTTAGACCTCTGAGTTGATCTACGTCTTAGCTGATTCGCCTAATCTGATCTATCTTCTGCTATGTTCTAACTTTTGCGATATGCTCTTGATCTGTTCTAAGCTGATCTTGTTCTTCTTTGTACAGCTCTAAGCTGTTTTGTTCTTCTTGATTCAGCTCTGAGCTGTTTGAGATGTTCTACTGCGATCTGGTTTCCTGAGATGAACTTCCATGAGATGAAACTCTCTAAGCATATTGATACTTCTAAGCTGATCTTCTTCTTCGCTGAACTATGCTCTTTGTTTCTACAACGCACTTCTTCAGCTCGTAGCTCTTGTCTGATCTGATCTGCTACAACGCACTTCTTCAGCTCGCAGCTCTTGTCCGATCTGATCTGCTACAGATTAGATCTCGTGTAGATCGTCGGTAGCATAAGAGCAGGTTTTGTGTTCATCAAAATCCATATCTGATCTGTTACACAGATCCAACACAAGTGAAGACTCTAATTTTTGAGGGCTTGAATTTTCTATACTAAATTTGTAATGACATTATCGTATAAGAAATTTACCATATTTTGTCCACTATGTTTGCACTTTTGGACCTATGTAATCATACTTTTGTTTTACTCTTATATTTTCATTTATTTGATAATTTTAGTAATTTTTTACGGAAATAATTATCTTGTGCCATATCGGCCCACATCTTAGTCAGCTTTCGTCAAGTGCTTATCACAAACCAAATATAATAGCTGTTAGACATGTGATAGCGCAGAGTACACATATTGGGTCTGAACATGTCGATGATGTCCGTGTCTAAATTTTAGTATTGTTTCATATCCTTCAGTTTTAACCTTCCCTGCCCTCTCCCCAACAGATAAAATATTCCCCTAGGATCAGATATCAGTTTTTACAACTCATCTATCAACCAAATCAAGCGATGCAACGTCAATAGATTGACGTACAAGAGCTTTTCAAGATGCCACTTATCTTATTAATACTCCCATTCATGTACGTTTTACCCAACAATAGGCAAGTGCCAAGGCCTCTCCCAACAAGAGCCTCAATTTGTAAACAACATTACTAATTTATTTATATGAGTTTTTAATTAGGCTTAAATTTCAATTTATATCCAATATATATTGAGAAATTAAAATAATTGTAATTTCATTATATAAGATAATACATCTTCAGCTCTTCGACGAACGCATTTTCAAGAAGTGTATCCTTATCTTTATTTCTTCCTTGTATTTTTGTTATTTTTAAATATTAGTTAGTGAGCAAAAGAGTACATGTGGAAAATAAAATATTCGATTAGTGTTCTGTCTGGTAGTCTACATGTGTTTTTGTAGTGTTCTTTCGGTGGTTGAATTTATTAATATAATTTTGAGAAAAAATGGTGGAGTAGTTTATACATTGGTAGATGACCTTGGCCTACATAAGTGTCACGTGGAAAAAAGATGAAAATTGATAAGATAGAAAATCAAAATTGTAAATAAGCAAATATAAACAAAATATAAGAAATAATATATTTATAGATGATTATTCTTATCTACATAGTTTGAGAGATTGGTCAAGCTAATATATAAAGATAATATCTCCAAGATTTGTATTATCCTATTTTTCTTTATAAATAGGGGTATTAAGTTCAATGAAATTTACACCTGAGTATTAACTATATGAATCTTCTCTACATTATTCTACTCATTCTCTATTTATTCTCTCTATTTCTTTTGATTTATGACATGTTATCAGCACAAAGCAGTAATTTTTAGAATAAAAATAAATATCATTCTATTGATACTCATGAAGAGTACAACATATTGTAATTGATTGATAATGCTCATAAAGAATTATAGAACCGAATAACAGATCACGCGTTACAGTACGGAGAAACAGATCGCGCGCGATCTGAACTACATGAAGTAAAAACTGGGTCGAGTTGTAATAGCTCTGGGTCTTGAAATTATTGAGCATCGAGAAGTACATCAAATTAGGTATAAAAACCAAGCGAAAAACATCTGAATATATTCTCTAAGATTTAAAATTGAAAGCTGTAACTTTTAAAATATGCGATGCAAGTGTAGGCGGAAAGCTGCAAAGCCGGTACGCTGGATTTGTTTATGGAAGTTCGGAGCTGAATCTCATACGTCTCCACTTCTTCCAAATGGATCATTAGAAGACTTTGATTTAACACAACGTGTACATACTCACTCAGCTGGGACTTACCCATTGTCCAAAACTGAACTCCTAGACTAGACTGAACAACAGCTCGCAGGCTGTGTGACTCCATCAACAAGAAGATGTTTAACTTCTCTGTTCAAAGACTACATAGAATATGTGTATGTTTGGGTCGATTCACTCATCTATTCTATTAATCTCACGGCTCTCATATGTGAGTTAATCTATGTGTGATATTTAAACATTTACAGTGTATAACTCTCTTGTATCTCACATATTGAGAAGTGCTCTGTGAGCTGATAGAATAAGCAGTCGATATAGACGATTAAGCTCCTCGTCGTAGATCGTCGACTACTTCCTCTTCTATTTTATTTTTCCAATCTACTGTTCATTGAATTCATCTGCTGTTATATGTAAAATTTGAATTCAACGGTAAGAAATATATCCGGTAGGCATATCCGAATAAATCCAAAGTGTAAATGAACGTTAGAATAGTTGTACAGACCTCTTACAACTTTACAGTACTATTCTTGTGACCATGATCCCTGTCATGGTAGCACCACGCTGATTCGTATATAACTGCTTTTGGCGTTTGTTTATTTGAACAAATCGGTTTGAACCTTTTCTGATACAGTATTGGTTTGATCTTGTTCAAACTTCTTTGTTCTTCTGAGCTTGTAGCCTGATCTGATCGTTTGTGCTGATGTGTTTTATCAGTTAAGCTCTTCTCTTCTCATGTGAACTGATCTATTGCAAAGCTTCAATCTGATCACGGAACTACTCTGTTGTTGCTCATTGAATCTTCCCCTGATTTGATATCACACTTCTCGCTCTAAGCTGATATGTTCTAGCTGGTTTATCCGAGCTGGTCTCTCAGCCGATCTGATATAAAGCCCGCTCTGATCTGTTCTGCCTGTTTTGTTCTTCTCTCAACTGATAAGCTGATCAGATTTGGTCGAGGCTTTATTATGATCTGCACTTGGTCTGTTTCAGCTCTAAGCTGTTTCATCCTTCTGAACTGCTCTGAGCTAATCTGAACTGATTCTGCTGTAAGCTGATATGAACTGCTCTAACTCAAAGCTCCATCTATGCTAAACTTATCTGCACTTCGTACTGAGCTCAGATCTTCTTGTACTGTACAGTTCTTCTGCTTTCAGCTCTCCCCTAATCTGATTTAGCTTATCTTGCTCTGAGTTGGGTCAGCTTGGATGTCGTCTGTTGGATCAGTTTGGGCTCCCTTATGTTCCAGCGTAGACTTCTGAGCTTCTTCGTCATCTGATCTGTTCACTGCTGATCTGATCTGTTTTATTCGCTTTGATATGATCCTGTTCTGTTCTCTGAACTGATCTCATATGATCTAATCTACTTACTCTAGGCTGATCTGTTTTATACCGTTCTTCTGTTCTGATCTAAACATTCTCTTCTCTAAGCTGTTCACTCTGAACTGATTCATCTGATCTCATCCGTTGAACTGTAAGCTGAACTCTGATCTCTAAGCTCTGAGATGATCTGAACTGAATATGTTCATCTGTTCTGATCTGAACCTACTCTTCTCGAAGCTGTTCACTCTAAACTTATATCTTGTGCTGATCTTCGCTCTAAGCTGGATCAGCTTGGATGTCGTCTGCTGGATCAGTTTGAGCATCCCTTACTGTTCCAACTTAGACATATTCTCAATAGCACTTAGTTCGTCGCTTTTAGTTCGCTTCCGAACTGCTACAACGCGCTTCTTCAGCTCGTAGCTTATCTGCTACAACGCGCTTCCTCAGTTCAGCTTCAGCTTAGACCTGCGCACTCAATTAAATTGTTAGAAACATAACCGCAGGTTTTGTGGTTTATCAAAATTATGATCAGATCTGTTACACAGATCCAGTGTACTGGTTTTACAGCTTTCCCTATACACTTGCATCGCATATTTCAAAACTTACAGCTTTCGATTTTAAATCTTAGAGAATACATTCGTTTTCCGTTTGGTTTTTATACTTAATCTGATGTACATCTCGGTGCTCAATAATTTCAAGAACCAGAGCTATTACAGTTCCAGTTTTTATTTCGTTTAGTTCAGATCGCGCGCTATCCGTTTTTCGATCCTATCAAGTGGTATCAGAGCAGATTGTTCTTGAAGAGAGCATTTTGTTTTAAAATTGACAATTTTAAAGGTTTTAAAAATGTTTTCTGTTTCATTTTACGAGGACAGAGAGTGTTTGAGTTGATGAGCATCCATTGTTTTAAAATCCAATGCTTTGATACCAATTGTAGGACCGAGCGCTTGATGCTTTACCAAAAGCTATAGCTGATGGTAACTGCTCAACCTCAATCTTTTAAACCATATAACAACACAAGTATCACGATTCGATCGCTTTACCTAGCAGATGCAATTATTGCACTCCAACAAGGAAGCATATTATATTGCAATTAATTGAGAATGAAAATAAATTTGAGTTGACTTCGAAAGCACAACATGTCAATATTCATAAATATTTACTGGTGCTCAAGAAGTATCACGACGATTTATGAAGTGATGCTCATGATACATGAATATCATGATTTTATGAATATAAAGTTGTTGTTAGAATAGGTTTCCAACTAGCCAGCTTGTGGCATGTGGATTCTTATTGACTCTATGTAAAACGATCTTTATTTATGAAATTCGCATTCTTGTATGTCATTCTTTATCTTCATTATTATGATTATAAATTGTTGGATAAAGACCTTGAATGCACTATAGTGTATGTTAGATGTGATAGTGGATTTGATGGCTATCATGAAAGAGGATAAAGGCCGCCCGAGCTTGAGACTAGCATCTCGATGCAAAGTACAACTGGTAGGGAACATAGTGATGTTCTGAGCATGCAGATGGATATGACATGGTGATCTATCGAACTACCTTTATTCGTACTTTCCAAGTGATTATCATTTTTCGAGTGGATTAAGTCCGAGGTCTTGGTTGTACAGATTAGTCCTTACTACTCGAAACGTCATTGAGTCTCTACATCATAGGTGCCTCACTTCGACCCGTTTACCGACTTTGTTGGGGTCATCAGGTGGCGGGATTGGGTGAGGTCCCGATGCATGTAGGAGTCGATGCTTCGTTGTCGAGGATTCACCGCTTGTCCTTGTGCGTGGATATCCTATGCTATCTGAGGAGATAATAGTATGATAAATCTCTGGCCAGAGTACTAGATGTTGTTGAGTTAAGCGTGCATGAGTGAGAGCAGTACTGAGATGGATGACATCGTGGGAAGTTCTCTTACGTCAAGCTGCTGACGTTACTCCGCTTGATCTGGTTGGCCATGTGGACTGTAAAAGCGTGATGCCAGATCTTAACGGGTAATGCTATCTCTGTTGGGGATAGGGACGGCGGTAGGGGAAAGGGTAAGACCGATCTCTAAGGGAAATAAGACAACACCAGCAGTTAGACACGCACCTCCCCGGACTCATGGGCCTAACAGCCCAACCCTAACGCACATAGTAGGTGCACTCTGCGCTGCCACATTATAAGGAAATAAAGTTGCACCTTGGTTAACAGCTATAGCTTTTGGCCTAGTGGTAAGCGCTTGATCATAACAATTGGTATCAGAGCGAGGTCAGGGGTTCGAGTCTCCCAAGAAGCATTTTCTATACTTTTTGGGGGGGGGGATTGTTGAGTTAAGCGTGCATGGATGAGAGCAGTACTGGAATGTGTGACCTCCTGGGAAGTTCTCGTACGTCAAGCTGTTGACGTTACGCTGCTTGATCTGGTTGGCCATGTGGACTGTAAAAGCGTGATGTCGGATCTTAACGGGTAATACTATATCTGTTGGGGATAGGACCGACGGTAGAGGAAATGGTAAGACTGATCTCTAAGGTAAAATAAAACAGCACCAGCAGTTACACATGCACCTCCCGAACTCATGAGCCTAATAACCCAACCTTAATGCACATTGTTAGGATCAAGCGCTTACCTCTAGGCCAAAAGCTATAGTTGTTAGCCAAGGTGCAACTTTATTTCCTTATAACGTGGCAGCGCAGAGAGCACCTATTATGTGTGTTAGGGTTGGGCTGTTAGGTCCATGAGTCACGGGAGGTGCGTGTCTAACTGGTGGTGCTGTCTCAATTCCCTTAGAGATCAGTCTTACCCTTCCCTATCGTCGGCCCTATCCCCAGCAGAGATAGTATTACCCCTTAAGATCTGGTATCACACTTTTACCCAGCAGAGATAGTATTACCCGTTAACAAAATATTAGTGTTACAGATTAAATTAATAAGAATCGAATTATTTTAAACACTACATGGAAAATCGGTTGAAGTCAGTTCGATCGGTTCAACCATTTTTTGATCTGTTTGACCGATGAAACCGGCAAAATCGCTATTTTATCTTAACCAGACTCGACTAGCGACTGGTTCACGGTTGAATTTAGAAAAATGTTATTTTGGTCAGCTATCTTTAACGGTTTTCTATTTTAGTCCTGTAACTAATCAAACTTCAGTATTGATCCTTTCATTTTTAATTTTTATCTATTTTAATCCGATTTTACTGAATTAACTAATTTTGACATTAAATTGCTGATTAGGCAAAATTAGTTTAATGACATGACAAGAAATTTTGGAATTTTTGAATTTAATATAATATATTCTACTTGGAATGATACATCATTGGAAAAAAAATATAAAATATAAACAAATAATTAAAAAAGGCACGATTAAAAATACCAATCTTTTCTTGCTAAATTAATCTCAAAAACTACAAATTAATATTTATGTTATCTTATTGTGTTACTCATTTTAAGCTCTCATATAAAGGCCAATATTGTTTCACAGCAGAAAAACGACACGATCAAATCCCTAAATGGTTTTAAAGGAAATAAAAAACTTCACCATTCATATTGAAAGAGCTTAACAGAGTTCTCGTCTTTACCTCTGAAGAGAAAAGATCCACAAATAAGACATGTTAAAATGGATAACACAATAATACAAAATAAATATTAATTGTGTATTTTTTTAGATTAATTTAGCAAGAAAAGATTGATGTATTTAATTGTGCATTTTTTAACTATTTCTTTATAGTTTATATTTTTTGTCCAATGATGTGTCATTTCAAGTAGGATGATATTATATTAAATTCAAAAATTTCCTATTTCTTGACATGTCATCAAACTAATTTCGCCTAGTCAGCAATTTATTATAGTTTATATTTTTTGTCCAATGATGTGTCATTTCAAGTAGGATGATATTATATTAAATTCAAAAATTTCCTATTTCTTGACATGTCATCAAACTAATTTCGCCTAGTCAGCAATTTAATATCAAAATTAGTCAATTCAGTAAAATCGGATTAAAATAGGTAAAAGTTGAAAGTTAAAGGATCAATACTAAAGTTTGACTAGTTACAGGACTAAAAAGAAAACAGTTAAATATAGAGGACCAAAATTATATTTTCTCCGGTTGAATTGGTCGGACAGACCGGTCCGATTTTAAAAAAATGGGTATAACTTTATTTTTTTTATACATGTGATATAACATAGTGCATCTACAGTGTGCATCAGGGTCGAATTGTTATACTCATGAGTCCGGGAGGTGCATCTATAATGTACGTTAGGATTTGACTGTTAGGCCCATAAGTCTGGGGAGGTGCATGTCTAACTGCTGGTGCTGTCTCACCTCAGAAATTAGTTTTACTCTTTCCCTACTGTTAGGATCGAATTTAGGGGGTGTGCGGACAGCTCTCACACAACTCACGTGAGCTCTCACACAACCTAAGACATTGTACCATCAAGTTGCGTTCATTTTAAAGGTTATTGAAAGATAAGCAGCACGCAACAAGAGAATCGGATCGCGCATCAAACTCACCTACGGCTCTGCGAGATGGTTCAACATATGCGATCTGGTTTATTTGTAACTTGAGCTGCAATAGTTTAGTGTTATTGAGTTTTAAGTTCACCGAGATACAGATTGAGCAATGAAGTGAAATCATGCGGAAACAACTCAAACTGAACTCTTATAATCGAAAGCTTTTTAACAGTTTTAATCGCAGTTGTAAAATTTGCAATGCATATGAATGCAGAAAGCTGTAAATAGATACGCTGCAATTTGTTTATGGAATTTCGGAGCTGAATCTCCTACGTCTCCTCTTCTTTCGCAACGGAAAGGATCCTCTAGAAGATTTTGATTACAGCGGCCCCCACTGCAACCCGATCCGACAGCCCTCGACGGCAAGAACTCCTAGCCACCTATGCACACTAGTCCGCAAGCTGTGTGTCTAACAATCACTTCTTTTATGCCTCAGTGAGAAAGGCTACACACACTTCTTTAACGTCTCAGTGCGAAAGACTACATAGACTTGTTTAACTTCTCTATCCAAAGACTACAAGGAAGTCTTTTTTGTTTTTGATTTACTCAATATCTGTTTCGCTCAATTCTCGAATATATATGAGTGAATCGCGTGTGAGATTACAGTGTACACTCAATCTCTCTCAGATAGAATCTCACACACAGGGAAGTGCTCATGTCCGAGCAGGTTTATCAATGTCTTCCCACAGCTTGTGCTGTCTACTTGTTATTTCTCTGAAGCATTCGCACAACACTTTTTTGACTTCGTCTTTTTTCCTTGTCTCTCTTTTGTGTGTGCATACACCTGCTTGTGCTCTGTTCTTTTTATTTATATCTGCTTTGAATATTTATCCATTGGACACAAAGGTATAACCGTTGAAAGTCTTCTGACACTGTTGTACTTGCGTCCTTTGTCTTTTAATGCGTCGCAAGCTTTTCTTCACTTTAAGCACGTGAGCACTGTTCTTTAGAAGAAAACACAAGCAAATAGATTTGAATACTGGAAAGCAATCTGCGTATAGTCTTGTATTCAAATCATTTTTCTCGTAGATTTGATAGCATCTGTCATGTCATCCAGGCTGGTTTGACATTAACCAGCTTCCCAGTTTATCTCCGTTCTGGTTTGCACTGAGCTGGTCTTTACTTCGAGCAGGTTGCTTCTTCAACTCTAGTGCTCTTGTTCGCAACTGCTTTTGAGTTGATTTCTAATTTGCTCTTGTCATCTGCTCTTGTATACAGCTGCTATTGTTCTGTTCTTTCCTGCTCTTGACCATTGCTCTTTTTGCCAGGCTTGTTTGAACTTAACCATCTGGTTTCTTTGCATCAAGCTGGCTTATTAATTACACTAAGACATTGCTGGACTCTGTTGGATCTTTTTTTACAGCTCAGAATCTAAGTTTTGATTCACACAAAATCTGCTACTATTGTACTAACGCTCTACATGATATCCGCAGCTTGCTTAGTCTGGAGTTGACATGAATATATCCAAACTGGAACAGTAAGGGGACGCCTGAGCTGGACTGGTCAAAGATATCTAGCTGGAACAGAAGGGGACGCCCAAGCTGGTACAACAGTTTACTTCTAGAATGCAGGAAACACCAAGCTGGTTCACTCGTTTGGAGCTGAAGCAGCACGAAGATCAAGCGCAGAGAACGAAGAGCAGAGCTCAAACGCTGAATGTTGAAGTGCAGAACAGTTAAGCGTAGGGTACAAGAGCAGTGATTGAGTGTGGAGCCCAGTACAAGCGCAGTGATCGAGTGCAGATCCGATCACAAGCGGAGTACAATATATCTCACTGAAAGACCAGCTGGGAGGTCAGCTAGGACATGAGAGCTGTTCTAATGAGAAGATAGATTGGCTCGAGGTGACCCACGAGGACGAGGAAGAATCTGCATGTTGGGGCACTCGGTCAGTCTTCATAAAACCAAGCTGGCATACCCAAGAAGGCCAGCTCGGAGAATAGCTCAAATGAAGAATTTGCTCAGATATAGGAAGCAGATTAGAAACCAGCTGGTTAAGGACAAACCAGCTGAACAAACTGATCAAGAGCTGATCCAAGAAGAAGGGGGGACTCTATCTAGCAAAGTCATGAAATTTGCTAGATAGAGAAACTCGAAGTTCTGAAGATGATGATCAGCTCAAGAGCGGTTGCAAACGAGAGGAGATGTGAGACCTGGAATTGTTAATTGAGATTAATCGTTGGAATTAATCGGTTTATAGAGATTTCGGGTGGCTTAGAATCTCTGTTTCGAGGTTTGAGTTGCATTTTCAGGTCGAAAATTACGTTTGGAACAATTCTGGAAGTTTTCGTGATTTTGGTATTTTTGGGTAAAAGCTGGTTTTGAGAGCCAGCAGCTGGTCGGTGGCGAAAACCAGTCGAGGCGTGTTGTAGTAGCGTGGGCTAGGAAACACCGTCGTTTTCAGTGAGGTCTGGTTGTGCGTGTTGTAATCAGCAGATGCTTTAATGTATTTGCATTGAGGGCTAAAACGACTGCGTTTAGATTAGTTGGCGCGACGTCGTTTCGATGTTGCGTCTGGAACCAGTGGAATCGCGTGTGTGTATCTGCTGGTGGTTCAGCAGAAGCAGATGTCAACGTGGGTCAACATTCCTGTAGCTCGAGAGGAAACGTCGTCGTTTGGATGTTGCGACTGATTGTCCAGCTGCGAGAGATTTGTTCGTTACTGTAGCTTGCTGTTGGTATTTAGCGAGTGCTTCTATCATATTTGATGACGTCAGTGGAGCGACGTCGTTTGAGTTAGTTGCAACGCTGCGTTTTGAGGTTGCGACTGGAACCGACAGAGAGAAGCGTTGCATTGTCGACTGGATACCCAGCCGCTGGTATAGTATCCTATGCAAAGTCGTTTGAATAAGTCGCTGCAACATCGTTTTGATTTGCGTTGTTTGAGAAATCAGCCGTTGGTTCTTTGCGCCTGCTGGTTTTAGTATACCTGCTGGTTTGGGAAATTGTTAGCGTCGACTGTTGTTCCTGCTGATTACGTTGGTGGAAATGCGCTCCTGCTGGTAGCAGCAGTTGAGAGTTTATAAATAGTAAGACTTGGTCTTCGTTGTGGATTATTAGTTCCCATACTTAGAAATATTTTTCCCCGATTGTGGACCTCTGTTTCTCAAACCCTCGTTACTGTTCAGCCGTGAGCTTTTCCGGCGAATTCCCGGCGTTTCCGATGGTTGTTTTGCTCGTGTGAGGTAGCGTTGGACTCCTCTCGAGAAGCTCTATCACTCTTCACCAGTTTTAGAAGCTGTAATTGGCTAGTTGAGGAACGCGAAGTTGCTGCCGTTCGAGTGTTGCGTCGACCGGGTAGAACTACGTTCTGGTTTTCGGTGAGACCTTGTTCCTAGCCATAGTTTTAAGCTTCTCGTTTCACTGTTGAGGTATATTGGGCAGCTGGTTGAGTGTGACTCCCGGCCGTGAGCTTGTTTAGCATCCCGTTAGATTTATGTTGTGTATGCCGTGTGTTTAACAGGCTTTTACCAGAGTCTTCGGGATTTCTTGCAGTGTTAATTATAGCTCAGAAGTATAAGGTACGGATTCGAGCTTGATTTACAGCGAAGTTATGGCTTGGATGAATTGTAGTTGCTAGTATGTGGAATGGTCGTGCCTGCTGATTGTGTTCTGTTGAGGATTGTGTATGCTGTTGTGTTATTGCTGTGTTGCATATGTTATATGCCTACATTTCAGCATGTTGCATACACGCATGGTATTCCTTTCCAGTCTTGGTAGCCTTTGTACCTTGTTGTATTGCTGTTTGATTCTTACCAGGTTGCGAGGGCGAGCGGCAATACCGCACTCTCATCTCCCTGCTGGGTGTTGTTAGCCCCCATGCGTCGAGTGGCTAACTACCACAGTTCATAGGTTGGGCAACAGCAGGTTGAGTGATTGATGCACCTGGTATTGGTGAGCGAGTAGGGGTGAGTGGGTAACTCCCACATGTCCTACACTCACAGTGGCCACATATCGTTTGCAGATTCTTGGAGCTGTGCTTGAGTTCCTTAGCTCCCTTGTTGGTTGCGCCTTCCGTTGTTATCCGGTGTCTCATGCATAGCATCTGCATTTTATTCCTTGCCGTTTATTGCTGTTGTATTATTGCTCTCCGTACTGGGGTTTGACCCCATGTCCCTCTGGGGCTTGGTTTGTTTCTTTGTTATGTTGTTTTCAGGAAACCCAGGTTCTACAGCTGGTCGTGGTGTTAACCCAGCTGGTGGTGCCCAGGAGGTGGCTAGCGTGTCCCAGTTGCATATAGCATACTTATATATATATGTATCAGTTAGCCAGGGGGATGCCCTGCGCTTCGTAGTTGTACCCGTAGGGGAGTCTGATACATATTTTGGATTGTTGTATGTTATATTGTGGTTGTTGGATTTTAAGCTGGGATCTATTTTGAGTATTACTCTATTTTAAATTATATGCTTTAAATCGTCGGGCCTAAAAGCGAAAATTTTACCCACTTTTTGATAGCTTCCGCATGTGTTTGTCTGTTTAGAGCACGAGGCCTGACATTTTTGGTATCAGAGCTTAAGCTGGGATAAGCTCAATTTCTTTGATCACACTTGAGTCTAGGCACAGTGTTGTGTGTTGCATGTGCTTGACTTATGAGACTTACGTGCTGCATACGTATGTTATATGTTGTATCTGTTCTGTTTTTTCTTATCCTGTTGAGCGTATTTTAGATGCCGCCTAGATGTCGTGGTAGAGGTAGGGGGCAGTTCCAGGAATCAGGAGGTCAGAACGAGGATCAGTATAGCGCTCCTAGTCATACTCGTGAGAGTAGCGAAGAGGGGGAAGCTGAGGCTCCGCCGGCTCCGGTGGAGAGAATGGATATTGTTATAGCTCGGTTTCAGAGGATGAACCCTCTTTAGATGCCGCCTAGATGTCGTGGTAGAGGTAGGGGGCAGTTCCAGGAATCAGGAGGTCAGAACGAGGATCAGTATAGCGCTCCTAGTCATACTCGTGAGAGTAGCGAAGAGGGGGAAGCTGAGGCTCCGCCGGCTCCGGTGGAGAGGATGGATGTAGTGATAGCTCGATTTCAGAGGATGAACCCTCCTGTCTTTAATGGCGACGAGTCGAGTGAGGATG
>KQ996424.1:51444-76796 GCA_001598015.1 Dorcoceras hygrometricum
TTCAACAGGGGGAGAAAGTTTACGTAACTGCATTCTTTTCTCTTACTATGGTTTTTATCCCACTGGGTTTTTCCTAGTAAGGTTTTTAACGAGGCAGTATCAAAACACGTAATGAAGACATCCAAATGGGGAGTATTGTGGAATAATTAATAAAATTAGATGGTTAGTATTAGTTGTTAGTTGTTGGATGTCTAAATATTAAATGAAGTGATTTAGACCTTTTTATTATTTTAATCATTTCATTTGCCTATAAATAGGCTTGTAATCTTCATTTGAAATACACACAAAAATATACAAATTCTCTCTCAATTCTATTCTATATAAATTAAGGAAATTATAGAGAAATAATAATTTCCTATTAATATATAATTAAGAGTTCATTTGGAGTAATCAAGGAGTGTTATTGCAAAGGTAATTATTTATTTTATTTGTTAATGTCTCTTTTAATTTATAACACTATGTTTTATAAATAAAATGAACTATAAATTTTGTTTAAAGAAATAATCTCATTCGACCCGTCGACCCATGCCTTTTGTGGTCCTATAGCTACTAATTTGCATGGTTGAGATAAAATGGTGTCACGGGGTATACAAGTCGTCCTTGCCCAGGATAACAGGTATGATCAGTTGGGCAAAATAAAATTTAAATACTATTTAAATATGTAAAATGAAAGCAACATTCATGTAGTTAATTTTTTTGTATATTCGTATTTAGGCAAACACTTCTATTGAAATCATATAATGGATTATATATCATGATACTAATCACACCCATAAAATTATTACTTTTTATTCTAAAATATTTTTATTCACAAATATGACACATAAAAATTTATAGTTTTATTTCAAAATTATTATTTTAATAATTGACGAGACAATAAAATCATATTATTTTCATGTCCAAAATATTACTTTTCATATAAAACTTATTATTATATGAATTTGATCGATCAATTTCACGGATATAAATTCTGGACGCGGGAGTTAGTCTTGCATTTATTAATGGATTCTATTTATTTAATAATGTTCTCACATGATGTTAATAAGCCATTGGCTCTAATATTAATCCCTCGGCCGTGGGCGACTAATAGCCTCAAGTTGTTGGCAACTTCTTCCGTACAATTACCAGCCTTTATGACTCATCAGGCTTATCTTATCCTTAAGCTTTCCACGCTCCTCCTTGTCCTCGTGCTCTGAAATATTGCATCTATTCATATTCCAATTTAAGACCATGCTAGCAACAATCATATGTCTCCTTCTCAAATTGAAACGCAATATTTCTTATTGGAATAGGTGTGAGAAACTATTTTTGCTAAATATTAGAAACTTATAAATTAGAGCCAAAGTTTATATCTCGCGTAAAATTGTAATTTATAATATAATTTTGCTTTTGTATAAAAATCGTTGCATTAAATAATCTCCTTAAATAGAATTTTTTTTAATGTGAAATTACGTATTCCTAAAAAAATTGGATATTAATGAAGGCCACGCTGGTTCCATTAAAAGATGAGTAAATGCCAAATGATAATAGTTGTTCATTGATTGTTTGTCTCGCTGGATAGAATATGGTATGATATAATTAATAAAAAAATTACGTGTCATTAAACGATTGAGTAGTATATAGAATAGTATTCGATAAGAGTAAGATGTTTGGTCTAATTGATTAAATTTAGGATAAATTATTAAATTATATTTTAACTTTTATAAACTAATAAATATAATAACAAGAAGATGATGATGAATAATCTTATAACTTTATATTAATTATTTGATTGATCTGAAATAAATAGTTAAGATTTGATTGATTTAAAATATATATTTATTTATTTGATTGATACGTGGATAATAATTCCAACATAAGATATAATACAATACTACAAACGCTATCTCGGGTATTCCGTCCGAGAAAATACACGACATTTAGACGATTTAAAGTCATTTCATGTACCAACTTACAAAGGACACTATCTCAAGGTGCATTTAAAGATGGATTGATTTTAATTTATGTGGAGTCTGTAAAATTTACGTGTCCCATTTGTTTTGATATAAATATTCATTATTCGATGCAAATTGAGATAATGGTTTTTAAATGAAAAATATTTTAAATCGTTTCATGTCATTAAATTTATGTTTCTCCGGATGAAATACTCTTGACCCTACATGTATTTAAATATTTACCTTGGCATGCATACTTGGATCATTCGTTCCTCTTATGGGTAGGATGAAATTTTTAAAAAGAATAGTGAAGGAAAAGTGGGTAAATTCAAATGTTCTTCACAGTAGCTCGAGTTTAATCAGAGTTACATAAGCTTGCCTTTGCTATAAATTTCTAGGTGGAACTGTAGATTTCAAAATAAAATCGCAAAACCGTTCCTTCATAGAATTTTCTCTTTTCAATCTCATGCTTCAAGAAATGAACATCTAATGTAAAATTGAAACAAAAAATAGACCAGGGATAAAAACCAAAGATACCTTTAGATTATAATTTGAATATGATTTGAGAAAGGATTTGAGATTGAAGTGTAAATGGAGTAGTAGGTGTACTGTGAGACGTTGTCATGAACTTATATCCACATAACGGGTGGATCCGATCTATATTGGATGAAAACTTTTAACATAAAAAATAACAATTTTCATTGATTGTGTCGGATTGGAGTATTATAGATAATATAACATTTGAAACACAACCTTATTTATCCAAAATATCTATACAAACTCCTGATAGAAATTGTCAAGAATTAGACTCCATGAATATTTACATTCTTGATCTCAATAGTTCCATTAATTCCACATGTACGTATCTCAATCATGTACTAGAAGAACCATATAAATGACACCTTTTATTATTTTTTTGCCTTTTCAAGCATGCGCCTCATTGCACTCAATTATTGGTACTACATTGTGAGTATGTGATTTCGCTTCAATCAAATCAGGGACGGACGCAATTTGACCTTTCAAACTTGTAAAAAAGTCTTCAACTAAGCATTTGATAGTGTTTTATTCCACTTGGCATCTTTACGGTTGGTCTCGATTTCTCTGATATGTATTGGCTGTTATATAATACTGGAGCTGTGATTTTAAATCTATTCTGATGAGAATTTTTCTTCTGAGGATCAATCGTAAAGACTCAGATCCAATGGCGTCCAGACACAAAAATAATGGTATATTCACACAATACCATGCAAAAAGTTCATAGTTCATTGTATAGAAGCTGGATTATTAGGATCGAAAAAGCAGCTCAAGAGTTCAGATGGGGTGAATGAACTTCTCTGCTAATTTTTATCGAAAATTTATTTTAAAAATTTTACAGATCGCAGCTAACCTCTAAGTCGAGTTATCAGGTTGGAAGATCTCAGTGACAATCTATTGTCTCGTGTAATAAAATGTTATATGCAGAAATAACACGATTAAACTGTGAACAAAATAAATACGTAAATGTAAAAGATAAGGGATCAAGAGATTTGTTTCTGAAAGTTCGGAGTTTAATCTTCTACGTCTCCCCTTCTTCCTCAACAGAAATGTTATTCGCTAGAAGATTTTGATTGATACAACTCTTGTAACAACCCGATCCGACAACCAGCAGCTGCAAGAACTCCAAGCACTCAATCCACAAACACATACTCGCGATCTGGTTCGGAATACAGTGAATGCAGCTCTAAGCTGTTTTGCTATTCTAGCACTCTCACACACTGTTTATGATTATACAGTATAAACTCAATACTACAGAATGTGTGTACAAAAATTGTGTGACACAAAGAATTGATAGAAACAATCTACGTGTGTGTGTCACTTTCTGTCTGAGCTGGTTTAGAGTATGAACTCTGTTTTTGCTCTTGAAAACTTTATTTCAGAAGTTCAAAATTTGTGTGAGCATTAGGTTATTCCAACTGATCTGCTTCTCCATTTTATACTCTTTGGATACAATGATAATAAATGTTACCAGTAGACACGTCGTATGTATCCAAAGTGAGATAAGTACGGCGTCTTAAATGCTTATACTATTCCGTACACTTCCATTAAATGTTTTTCCCTTTTTAGCGAGATACGAGGCTTTGCGTCGTATCTCGCTAAAAACATATCTCTGTATATCTGAGATTAGCTCAAAATAGTTTCAACGACTACAAATCAATACAGAGAAGTCAAACACTTCACATCAAACTGTCTGAAACCTCAAAGTATTCTGAAACTGATCTGATTTGAACTGATCTCATCTGATCTGATCTGTTATATTTTGCTCTGATAATTGAAAACTAAAGCAACAAGGTCCTTCTTTTTTATTCTATTTAGATTAGTTTTAAAGACATGTTTGCGCATCCATTTTCTTGCTCGTTAACACCCCCTTCCCCTATTTGATTAGTTTAGTCATATCATAAAAGCCCTTTGACAATCTTACTAATAGAAAGGGGATGCGCTCAAGTATGCGAAGAAAGCTCTTCGAGCTTCTCTTAATATTAGATTATAGAAAGGTTTGTAGAAAAGGGCTTCTTCAAGTTCCGCTTGCTGCTTTGAATTTTAATAGGAGTACTTGCTGCTCGCTCGCTGTCTACTAAATGAGCCTTCACTGCCCGCCCGGCCCCTATCTTTAATCTTAAGTAAAGTGAAGTCAAATCAATGAAGTGAACAGCCCAACCTCTTTTCTTTGTTTGAAGCTTTGCCAGGAAGCTTCTACTTCTTAAAGCCCCTAAGAATTCCGAAACAAGACCTGCAACAACTAGGAAAAAGCTTATCTTTTATAGCAATCATAGGGGAGTTCAGAAAGGATCTTGATCGTAGATGGAGACTTAAACCTGTGTGGGGGTAGGGGCGGATGTAGCCAAGTGGATCAAGGCAGTGGATTGTGAATCCACCACGCGCGGGTTCAATCCCCGTCGTTCGCCCATCAAAAAATGGACCATTTCCTTCGGAGACACAAGACAAACCTAGAAATCATTTTTTCTGCAAGTCATCTCGAGTTCAAACGCATCCAAGCTATTGGTATCCGATAGTATTTTATTTTTCTGGTATGTCCTGTTTATTGGGAGATCATCTCGCTAAAACGTGAAATTTTAACTCTTTATTAATTAATACTAATTGCACGTTACGATATTATTATTAGGATATCGGGTCCTCGCACAATCCTCCAAGAAGTATAGAAATATACTTCTTAGTAGACTCAAACAATGACCTCGATCCGATACCAATTTTATGATAAAAAAAACTTACTATTAGGTCACAAGTTATAACTATCAGACAATGTGATGTTTTATTTTCTTATATATATAATTGCGCAGAATACACCTATTATGTGCATTAAGGTGGTTGTTGTGATATAATATTCATCGAGCATCATATGCTAAGTTATGGAAGAGATTTTAAGAAACTTTATTCTAAAATGAACGAGTTCCATGGTGATTGGAGATAAGTATCGTGAAAATTTAAGCAATTTAAAAGGTTCAAAAATTATGCATGAATATTTAAACTAAAGATTGCAAATGAATTTGTTTAGCTCAAGTTAAAAGAGACACATTAAATAATTAGACATGAGCGTATTGAGTTGATCAAAACCCCAAAATTGTGGGGATAAATTTATTTTTGAATTTTTAGTTGTAGCAGTTTTTAATTTTTCATTACTGAATTTTATTGAAATGTCTCATAATGTTTCTTGATTAGTTAGGAGATTAGATATCATCTAGAGCTTCTTTCAACTTTTAGGAGCCTATCTAAGAAGAGACCTTGTCCAACTAAGAGTCCAACTACTTTTATTGATATATACACTTCTCTCGAATGAAAATAGAAAACATAAAGGACCTGCTTAGCTGAATTATCTCAGCCGACGAGCTAACACCACCACGTCGGGAGCTCGGGAGCGTCGGACACTGGCAGGCGGAAGATGCTTCTTCTTGATGTCTGCAACCACAAATCACGGGTCAGAGGGCGCCGGAAGTGTGTCGGACGAAGCCCCTCAGATGTTTAAGTCAGACGGAGTGCGAGAGCAAAAGCGAGAGAAAATATATGCTGCAAGACCAAGTTAATACGAGAATGAATGTGTGTGAGTGAATGGCGTACCTGGTATTTATAGAGGAACAATGGGGGTGGGAAGAAAATATCTCGGCGAATATTATCCGTGATTCTCGGGATCCTCTCGCTAAATAAAGAAAGATGTATCGACCCAGGATTCTTCAAATAAGAAAAGACGTATCCGTGTGGGATTCATTTGCACAAGCACAGACGTACCCAAGTTGGACTATTCGCCACGTCGAGACATTGTCCTCGGGAAACATTCCTGAGCTGGTAGTGAGTCCTCGGCAGACTCCCGATCTCCGCGCTAGTCCTCGAGTGATTCCCGATCTCGGTGGTGCATGTCGGGGTTTCAAGCGAGCTGCTCGGTTCTCGAATCCCGAGGTGGTTATGGGGACATCAGGTCCCAATCAATGTAATATTAAAAAATGGTTCATGACTTCTAATCAATTATGCACATAAACGGTTTATATAATTGGATCTTGCGGTTCGCATGCTCACAATTTATCAATCAATCTTGGAAATATAATAAAAAAATTAAGATCACCTTCGATCTACGAATCAAAAAAGCACTAAAAATCTTTCCATGTCGTCAATAGCTCCACAGTCCACGATACACATAAACATTTAAATATAATACATATATATGAATTTATACTCTCCCAATAAAAGCCTCCACATCCCATCTGCATAGATAATACTATCACAATGATGACACTATCACAGGGGCCACACACAAATATACATATATATTTGAATTTATACTCTCCCCAACTACCTCTCTATTAACATCTCATCGGTATTGATTGACATTGTCACAGTATATCACATATATAGATGGAGATGTTATATTTATTCATGTTGGAAGGATTGCAACCGAATGTTCAAAGATTATGCTATTTAAAGTGAAGATTGTAAATGAATTTGTTTAGCTCAAGTTTAAAGAGACCCATTGAATAATTAGGCATGAGCGTGTTGAGTTGATCAAGACACCAAATTGTGGGGATAATTTTATTTTCAAATTTTTAGTTACAATACTGTCCATTTTTTATTACTCAAATTTATTTTAATGTCTCGGAGGTCATGAATACAAGTATGTTTGTGTTTCTTGATTAATTAGGAGATTTAGATATTATCTAGAGTTTTTTTTCTACTTTTAGGATTCTATTTAAGAAGAGTTCTAGCCAACTGAGAGTGTATCTAAGGAGAGTCCTAATCTTAGTCCAAGCTGGAGACTTTTGTGTACTTTATATCTTAACTAGGGCATGGTTATAAGATCATGATTGGATGCATAATTTTTTTGAGTGCATAATTTTGAAGTTACTACTCTTCATACACGTTTTGCTTTTGTGTGTTATTTTCGAAATCAAACTTATCAAAGTTCCTTATTTATGGTGTTTGTCGGTAGTGTTCAATTGGTTTTCCAAAGACAAGTTCTTTGGAGGGTCAGGTTTTTAACTGTCATACCTTATATTTCTATTGCTAGGTCATTTGAATATAGAGGTGGAAATACGTACTTGTGTCAAAGAGGATAGCGACATTTTTCGCATTAATTCTTGTTGTTTGTGTAATCGAGGGCACATGTTTAATATACTTGTGTTTGCGTTTCTCTTGCTTACAAAATTCATTTCATCTTAGACCCATAAGTTCAGGGAAGTGTGTCAATTGTTAGTGTTGTTCATTTCTTTTAGAGATCAGTCTACAATCCTCCTTCGTCGGTCCTAATGGTCCCGGAAGGGGGTGTCGCGTGAGCTCTCACACAGCTCAGACACCGATACTAGGAACTAAGACCCAGACTTCGTGCATTTAAAAGTTATTTAAAAACAGCACGCAATAGGGAAATCGGATCGCGCCTGAGCTGGACCAGCAGCTCTGTGAGCTGGTCCGGATCGAGTGCAATCTGGTTTGTTGAAACTTGAGCTGCAATCGCTCAGTGTTCTTGAGAGGTTTGTGTACTGAGAGATAGATCATATAAGATATAAAATCTTGCGGACACCACATGAACTATCCTCTGAAAATCGAAAGCTATTTTAACAGGTCTTAAACACAGTTTAAAATATGCAATGCGTGAATGCAGTAAGCTGAAAAGAAAGTAGCTGCAATTTATTTATGGAAGTTCGGAGCTGAATCTCCTACGTCTCCCCGTATTCCACACAGGAAGGATCCACTGGAAGATTTGATCTTACACCTCGTGTACAGATCCGATCCAACAGCCCTCAAGCTGCAAGAACTCTTAGCCATCTATGCACACTAGCTCACAAGCTGTGTGTCTAACTAACACTTCTTTTACGTCTCAGTAAGAAAGAATACAATGAACTTGTTTAGCGTCACTGTTTAAAGACAGATAGAAAGTTAGTGGTGTTTGTGATTCACTCATCTAATCTAATCAGCTCTATCTCAAATATGTGAGTGAATCGTGTGTGAAAATTATACAGTGTACGCTCACTCGCAAATGTATTCTCACACATTGGGAAGTGCTTCTCTCTAAGATGGTTTATCGATGTCTTTCCAGGATTGTGCAGTCGACTATAATAGCTCATTAAAGCTTACGGCATGTACACCAGCTCACACCTCGGCACACGACCAGCTTGCACATCAGCTGCCACATGTGTGCAAGCTTGCGACTAGGCACTGCTCTTTTTTTTGTGCCTTTCTGCACTTGTATTCTTTTTCAGCGCTTCTCTCACCCCTTTATCTTTGCTTGCTGCTGCTCTTGATATAGCCTCTTGTGAAATTTTGTCCGGACAAAGTTTTACCTTGTGTCATTTATCATTAAATGTTTTGCAGGCTTTATTGACTTTAAGCTCTCTTCATTTCTGCGCTTAAGCCTTTGCTAACTTCGAGCTCTGTTAAGCTTGTACCTGATGTGGACAGGACGAAGCAAAATCAGTTTGAACTATATAATCTCCACAATGCTTGTGTTCAAACTGCTTTGCTCGCCTGAGCTGATTTGTCCAGATCTGGTCTCTCAGCTGATTTCCTTCCAGCTGGTCTCTTCTTAGCTGGTCTCTTCTTAGCTGATCTCTTCTTATCTGTTCTGCTCTTCATTCTGAGATGCTCTGAGTTGATCTGCGCTTCTTCTCTAAGCTGCACTTCTCATCTGCTCTTGAAAACTCCAAGTACACTGTGAGCTTTTGTCTGTTTCCCAGCTGGTTTCCTTCCTAGCTGGTTTCCTGATCTCTATGATTGAATGTATCTAACAGCATGCGATCCTTTGCACCAGTGATTATATCCCTTCTTCTTTGGATCACATCTGTTCTGATTCAGCCTTCACTGGATCACTAATCTGCACTTGATCACCGAACTGAGTTGTTATATTCCTGAGCTGTTTTTCATTTGTTGTACCAGCTTGGGCGTCCCCTCACTGTTTCAGCTTGGATGTCTTCTGCTTTACCAGTTCGGGCGTCCCCTCACTGTTCCAGCTTGGACATCTTCTTAACAGCTTGCAACTCTCTTCTAATATGTAACAGATTGAACCTATAGAGACTGATCGAGTACACCCAACTCTTGGATTACTTATACTTCTACGGGGTTCACGATCACAGACTCATGTTTTCAGATTCTTCCTCATCTTCATCTTCATCTTCATCTTCCACAATAAACCCATCTCTCTTAAGCATCCAGCTTAGATAAACTCCCTGATCTGATTTTCTTCAATATGAGCTGGTTTGTTCTTAACCAGCCGGTTTCTTCGCTGCTCTGAATATGACAAGGGGCTGCACAACGATCTTAAGCCGTTAGTAAAATATTAGCATGTTTTGTGTTAATCAGAATTAAGATTCTGATCTGTAAACACAGATCCAACAGGTCCTATCATAAACAGATGTAATATTACTTGTTAAACTCTGGAACCCCTTTTTTACAGTTTACATAACCAACCAGATCAATTGATGCAACATTATCATCTTAATGTATAAGAAATTTCAGGAAGTCACTCATCTCAATATTATTCTCGCTAATACACATTTAATCCAACATATGATCTAGTAACGTACAATTGCAATATTGATAATTCTGACTATTATTAGAAATACAAAATTAGACTATTTACTGTTATTATATTTGCAGACAACAGTATTAAACAAAGATAAGTAAGGAATTGTTATTCTCGATTTTATATACATCATTAGTTAATTTTACTAAATTATGTGTTGTTTTCATTTTATTTATTTTATTCAGATACCATAATATAAACTTCGGCCCATACACTTCTCGCGAAGGAGATCTTCTCTCATAAAAGATTTTGAAGGACCCAATTGATGTAATATTTAGAAATGGTTAAATCATTTGAATCAATTTCGCACATAAACGGTTTATATAATTGGATCGGAGTTCACATGCTCTCAATTTATTTATCAATCTTGGAAATATAATAAAAAAAAATTAAAATCACCCTTCGGCAACTAATCGAAAAAAGCACTAAAAGTTTTCGCGTATCATCGATAAATACAGACTACCAACGCGACCGCACACAAATATAAATATATATATACTAACTCCACCTATGTAGATGGCACGACCATAGTGCCGGTAGGGATGCTATGCTCCCTACCTATTGAGGTAACATCTTATGTATACCTTCTACTTATCTTAACTATCTTGTCATTTTTCTCTCCTTACATAACCAATAATGGGATGTACGTAAGAGGTACTTTCATATATAGCATACATATACATATATATGTATATATATGCGCTTATATTTCAAAATAAACTAAGCATTTATTTCTAAAGTTTTGAATTTCATAAAAAATTTCAATCAGTTTTATCAAGAAAGAGCCTGTGTCCAACTCCTACCAAGCACATTACATAAAAAGCACATTAATCTGATATCAACACGAACTTGTATGAAATATATATGGTGAATCACTATAATAACAAGATCAAAATCGAAGCAAATGAACAAATTTACACAACATTGTATAATTACAATTTCAGATATTTTTATGAAGCAGCGGAGTTGGCGGATCTTGGTTGCCTTAGAACCTCTATCAGTCCCTCCGCCTGTCCAAAACCACAATCCCATTAGCACGACAAAAATCAAATCTTTTTCAAAAATTAATTTTCGAATATCGTGTACAAATGTTTACCCCTCAAACACATTTTCATAAAAATAGTGAGACCATATGATTTTCACCTGTCCCAGCTGATTGGAGACGTATAATAAACAAAACAAACAAGTAATCTTGTTGGTCTACTTTCTTGTACATTGGGACAGAGTAGAGACCATCCAATATTAGAATAATAAGGATCATCATGTTCTGTCTATATTATTCTCTTTTAAAGTAATATAAGAACAACTTATTTTAACCACTGAATAATGCTAATCTATCAAACATTTATGTGGCCGTATTGGTTGTACTACCTGATTTTTGCTCAGCCACATTAACTTAAATGTCCCATGGTGAACAACCCTACAAAGGGAATCTATGTTGTCCGGAGATATTTAACAATTGCTTTGCCCGCTAAATTTTGTAGGCAGAAAGCTAGACATTATTGCCTTAGATTCAGTATTTTTTATAGTTTGGGATTTAATGTCAATTAGTATAAGAATAAATATATATCAACAGTAACCTAAAAGTCTGAGTTTAGCCTTTTTACTAGCCGTAGGCCTCCATAGTTATCCAGGTTCTATCGTTTAAAATTTCCAATTTTAAGGGAAAGTTTAAGTGTTAAACGGACCTTAAGCGGACCGTGCAATACGTGAGATCACTGACCTATGAACTAGCTAATTATATAGTAAAATACTTGAGAGAGATTCATAATCAAGTTACAGACTTTGCACGAATTTCAATTATAGTTTGGCTAAATTTTCCTGCATGTCTGGAGTCGATACCAAACTGTAAGCTCCTGGTTTCCACCTTGGCTTAAAACCGAAAAATGATCTTGATCACCCATCTCAGGAATTTGTTTTGATTTGATTCAACATTCCAAAATCCACTAGGTCCAGTTACCACTCAATAACTACGGGATTCTAATCTAATAAAAACAAATGACGATGTAATTTAAAAGATCGATATACTTTCGTACAAAGATTACCATCAGAAAAAAATCGATAGCAGCTTTAAACATTAAATTTAGTAGTACTTTTATCTCATTTAGATGTAAACTGTCATATTGGTAGTAGATGACCAATTTTTTCAGGATAATTTGACTGCTCACTAACTTTTGTAAAAAACATGGATAAATTCATAATTCGTGACCTTGAGCTGGCTTGAAGACATTGATAATTGTTACTAGGAAATGAATAATTATATGAGAGAAAGAGTTTTCGCTTTTTTTTACCTTATGTTTGGCGCGACTGGTCCCGGTCTGCGACAAAGCGATCAAGGGGGGAATGGCACCTTCGCGGGCCACCATGGTACGATACGCCACGCAATCCTCGCACAATTGCGACAGAATGGACACCGCAATCTCCTTCTGCCGTTGCGTCCCCACTTCCACTATCTCCACCAGCACCGGAATCCCACCTTCCTCCACCATCTCCGTCCTAGCCTCAGACAACGACATCAGCAAGCTCAAAACGAATGCCGATTTATCCACCATGTTCGAACCAAAGTCCGACATCAACTCCACCAAAGGCTTCATTATCCCCGAGTGCACAGCCCTCAGTTTGTTTTCCTTCACCGAGCACAGAGAGAACAGCGCCGTGCAAGCGTCTTTCTTCCCTCGGAAACTCCCGGTCTCCAGTAAGTTCACCAGCGGTGGAATCGCACCGTACTGCCCAATCGTGGTTTTGTTCTTCTCGATCTGTGACAGTCTCAGGAGGGCGCAGGCGGCGTTTTCTTTAGCAGTTGTTGAAGTAGCAAATTTCAGCGCATGGACCAACGGTAAAATCGCCCCCGATGAAGCGATTTCTTCCTTATTCTCGTCGCATAGCGATAAATTCAGGATCGCGGTGACTCCGTATTCCTGCAACTGAGGATCGTTTGATGAAATCAACGAAATCAGAGGTTTAATCGCTCCGGCTTCGGCGATTCTAATCCTGTTATCGGCTTTATTCTTGGCAAGGAGACGGATTTGCATAGCTGCTTGCTTCTGTTCATCGATATTGGTTGAATCAAGAGCGGAAACAAGGCAGGAAATGAGCTCATCGGAGTTCTCGGTGGCGCAGGCAACGAAGAGACGGCGACTCTGCGCGGAGGCGGCGGTAAACTCACCGGATCTATCACTGTTACATTCGCTGAAGGCGGAGCAATCACCATTTGCAAGGCTGAGATCGTTGTATTCCTGGCCCCTATAAGGATAGCTCGATCTAACGGAATCAGAATCCATCACCACAAGAATTATTCAAATTCAATTCAAATCAACTCAACTCCAGGTCATATAGTGAAATCTCTGTACCTACCATGGTTTAGGTTCGGAGTAGTAGACGACTGCTTTTCGATTGGAGGAAGAAGTTTGATCGGAGAGAATGGTCAATGATGTTGAAGTGAAGAAGAAGCGAAGAATAAAACAAGAAGAGAGCAAAGGGGCGATTCATGGAGAATATTACACGTGGATGACCGTACAGCATCAGCACGTGTGACCTGTCTCTTCGAATTAAACAAATAATTTGTCCTCATTCGAATTCATCAATATACAGATATTTCATGACCCTTTAAAGTTTAAACAGAGAAATAGAAAGAAGAAGAAGAATACAAATAAGTTAATATTCATGAATGCATTTAATGAATTTAAGCTGAACCCCAATCTATAAATTGTTTTCTTTATAACATTTTCGAATATTTTTATAATAATTTTAAAATGTATAATGGCCAATTGAATTTTTTTAATATAATTAATTATTTGAATGTTAGTTATACTATTTTTTTAATTATAAATCAATTTTTAAAATAATTATCTAAATATTTTTAATTTAAAATATTTTTATAAAATAGTTGTCCAAATATATACTTGCCTTTAAAAAAACTTTTTCAAAACATTTTATAATAATTTTTTAAAAAATATTTTTATAAAAATATTTTTAAAAAAATTGTCCGAATAGAGCCTAAATATGATTAGAACAAGTCCGACCATAGTTGACAAAAATAGATCAACATAGTAAGAATCTCACATATCGTAGTTAAAATAATTGTGAAAACTAAAAATTAAACTTTATAAAATATTTGGAGGCCGCTTTTGGATCCAGGAAATTCACTTCTACTGTTCGACATAGGGTAAAATGCAAGTTTTGATGTATTATCAGAGACAAATATAGCGTTGAATGAGATGAATCGGAATGTGTTCATCCAACTTCTGAATATATTCATACATCAAGTCTATATCGAAATAGATTCATTGACACCAATATAAATTTTAGTTAATAGCGACTTAGAAAATAGATTTAATTCATAGATTTTTATATTAGCTACAATATATATGGGGCGGCATGATGGTGGATCGATCGGAATGGTACTATCGGCTCGGGTCTGAGCCAAATCCAAATCCAAATCGCATTTAAGTAGATTGGTTATAAAAATCTTGAGTGGTATGGGATTCGATTCGGTTGGAACTGATTGGTTAGTAATTCATTATTGCTCTGTAAAATTGGCTTTAAAATGATAAGTAATGATCAATATTTTTTCTGTATAAACATAAAGAAATTTGAAGCAGGAATCAATTAGTTGCTTTTGATGCACTTTATTCCCAAATCGGTTAATCTGATGCGACTCATCGGTTAAATAATAAGATTAAAATGCCTATAGTGGGCAGCAATAATACGTATCTAGTTTAATGAGATTTCGATACTTAAAAGAGTCCTAAAAACAACGGAAAGTGGTGTGCATATATTTCGTATCGCCTTAGATATTGATTCATATATATGTCTGATGCGATCTCAAAATCGTCATCGGTTCTCGACCAGAGAGTTACACATCGCCACCCGAGAAGATCTGGAGGTCTGGAGGCTTGTCCTAGGAGGATGAGAGGGTTTGTCCTCGGGGGAAGATGAGGTTTGTCCTAGGAGGATGAGAAGCTTTGTCCTCGGGGGAATAGGAGGTTTGTCCTAGGAGGATGAGAAGCTTTGTCCTCGGGGGAAGAGGAGGTTTGTCCTAGGAGGATGAGAAGGTTTGTCCTCGGGGGATGAGGAGGTTTGTCCTAGGAGGATGAGAAGCTTTGTCCTCGTGGGAAGAGGAGGTTTGTCCTAGGAGGATGAGAAGGTTTGTCCTCGGGGGAAGAGGAGGTTTGTCCTAGGAGGATGAGAAGCTTTGTCCTCGGGGGAAGAGGAGGTTATATATCCTAGGATGAGAAGCTTTGTCCTCGGGGGAAGAGGAGGTTTGTCCTAGGAGGATGAGAAGGTTTGTCCTCGGGGGATGAGGAGGTTTGTCCTAGGAGGATGAGAAGCTTTGTCCTCGTGGGAAGAGGAGGTTTGTCCTAGGAGGATGAGAAGGTTTGTCCTCGGGGGAAGAGGAGGTTTGTTCTAGGAGGATGAGAAGGTTTGTCCTCGAGGGAAGAGGAGGTTTGTTCTAGGAGGATGAGAAGGTTTGTCCTCGAGGGAAGAGGAGGTTTGTTCTAGGAGGATGAGAAGGTTTGTCCTCGAGGGAAGAGGAGGTTTGTTCTAGGAGGATGAGAAGGTTTGTCCTCGAGGGAAGAGGAGGTTTGTTCTAGGAGGATGAGAAGGTTTGTCCTCGAGGGAAGAGGAGGTTTGTTCTAGGAGGATGAGAAGGTTTGTCCTCGGGGGAAGAGGAGGTTTGTCCTAGGAGGATGAGAAGGTTTGTCCTCGGGGGAAGAGGAGGTTTGTCCTAGGAGGATGAGAAGGTTTGTCCTCGGGGGAAGATGAGGTTTGTCCTAGGAGGATGAGAAGGTTTGTCCTCGGGGGAAGATGAGGTTTGTCCTAGGAGGATGAGAAGGTTTGTCCTCGGGGGAAGATGAGGTTTGTCCTAGGAGGATGAGAAGGTTTGTCCTCGGGGGAAGATGAGGTTTGTCCTAGGAGGATGAGAAGGTTTGTCCTCGGGGGAAGATGAGGTTTGTCCTAGGAGGATGAGAAGGTTTGTCCTCGGGGGAAGATGAGGTTTGTCCTAGGAGGATGAGAAGGTTTGTCCTCGGGGGAAGATGAGGTTTGTCCTAGGAGGATGAGAAGGTTTGTCCTCGGGGGAAGATGAGGTTTGTCCTAGGAGGATGAGAAGGTTTGTCCTCGGGGGAAGATGAGGTTTGTCCTAGGAGGATGAGAAGGTTTGTCCTCGGGGGAAGATGAGGTTTGTCCTAGGAGGATGAGAAGGTTTGTCCTCGGGGGAAGATGAGGTTTGTCCTAGGAGGATGAGAAGGTTTGTCCTCGGGGGAAGATGAGGTTTGTCCTAGGAGGATGAGAAGGTTTGTCCTCGGGGGAAGATGAGGTTTGTCCTAGGAGGATGAGAAGGTTTGTCCTCGGGGGAAGATGAGGTTTGTCCTAGGAGGATGAGAAGGTTTGTCCTCGGGGGAAGATGAGGTTTGTCCTAGGAGGATGAGAAGGTTTGTCCTCGGGGGAAGATGAGGTTTGTCCTAGGAGGATGAGAAGGTTTGTCCTCGGGGGAAGATGAGGTTTGTCCTAGGAGGATGAGAAGGTTTGTCCTCGGGGGAAGATGAGGTTTGTCCTAGGAGGATGAGAAGGTTTGTCCTCGGGGGAAGATGAGGTTTGTCCTAGGAGGATGAGAAGGTTTGTCCTCGGGGGAAGAGGAGGTTATATATCCTGCAATGACCTGCAACCACAAACACTGGTTAAAGGGCGTCGGGAGCCATCCCGACGAAGGCCCTCCGATGCTTAAGTCAGCCCGGATGATTAAAAAGATATGTAGTGCAGAGAAGTGAGTCTGCTGAATGTCTCTAGAAAATGAGAGAATACCTGGGTATTTATAGGCGAGCAAATGGGTTGCGTGTTGTACTACCTTAATAATCATGAGCAGGGATGGGCAGAGCAGATCTTGCGTGTACGCTACCCTACCACCTGTACGCAGGGATGGGTCTTGCAGCTTTGTCAGTATACTAATCATGAGTTATACAAGAGGGCCAAGTTGCAGAGTTGACAGGTTCCCGACCAGAGTAGAGATGACAGGTTCTCGACTAGAGTAGGGATGACAGGTTCCTGAGTAGGCCAGAGATGACAGGTTCCCGACCAGAGTAGAGATCACAGGTTCCCGACCAGAGTAGGGATGACAGGTTCCTGAGTAGGCCAGAGATGACAGGTTCCCGACCAGAGTAGAGATGACAGGTTCCTGAGTAGGCCAGAGATGACAGGTTCCCGACCAGAGTAGAGATGACATGTTCCCGACCAGAGTAGGGATGACAGGTTCCTGAGTAGGCCAGAGATGACAGGTTCCCGACCAGAGTAGAGATGACAGGTTCTCTACCAGAGTAGGGATGACAGGTTCCTGAGTAGGCCAGAGATGACAGGTTCCCGACCAGAGTAGAGATCACAGGTTCCCGACCAGAGTAGAGATGACATTTAAGAGCAGCTCTGTCCTCGGGTCCCGAGTAGGTTTTTTTTACCCTGGTATCAATGTCCTAAAAAAAAAGAAAGGAAATGAATATTTATTAAGTAAAGATAACAACCATCATCTGCCACGTTTTGTATAACAATTGCAAGAAATTAATCAATTTGAATATGTTTGGGTCTGCAAATACTAGAATCTTGATCTTGATATTGTATTTTTACATATTTAAGTGCGGATATTGGGAAATGTAAACTTGAAATGCAAGATGTCAAACGGATCAAAAAGTTCACGGGATGAAAGATGGAAAAGAAATAGAGTTTTTACCGGAAGCTATCAAGAAAGTTGGTCAACCGGATAAAAGAATTTCAATGCCTGAAAATCTTAATCGGATAAATATTCTTCCGGATACAATAGATCATCCGGAAAAAAATAGAATGTTTTGATAACATGAAGTCTTTATAATAAAATAGATTTTTCCATATAAAAATGATCATATGGATAAAATAAGTCTCGCGGATTAAATCAGATTATTCGGGGATATATAGCTTCCGAATAAATTACCTATAGAAAGTAGAGTTTCGGATTAATAATTCTACCAGATAAAGACATTATATGCTTAATGAATCTTCACCGGATAATGAAGAAGATTCCATTCAGATAAAAGAAAACTTTATACGCTTAGAGATTTATATACAGATAAAGAAGAATTTCTCCGTTTAAAGACTTTCACCTAGGGGTGTCAATTCGGGTGGGTCGGGTTGTGGTAAAATTTTTTAAAAAAAGTCTGACCCCAACCCAAAATGTCTCAACCCGAACCTGAAAAATCTCAACCCTAACCTGGTTTTTTTCGGGTCGACTCGGGTTGGGTTATCGGGTTACTATCAATTTGGGTGGTTTGGGTGGGTTCGGTCGGGTTGAAGTAAAAATTTTAAAAAAAGTCTGACCCGAACCCGAACCAACCCGATATCTCAACCCGAACCAAACCCGAACCCGAAATGTCTCAACCCGAACCTGATTTTTTCCCGGTGGGTTCGGGTTGGGTTTTCGGGTCGGGTCAAAATTTGGCAGCCCTACTTTCACCGGATAAAAGACTCTAATAAAATCATCAAGATAAAAGATACTTTTACTGCAAAAGAAGAGTTCTCCGGTTCAAGAAGACATCAAATGAAAGAAAAAGTTCATTGCACAGAAAAACTTAAAGAAGACATGATGCCAATTTTTAATGAACAGTAAAAATCATTTAAGTCGATAAGACTTTCGAAACTGCAACTGTTTCAAGCTATTAAATATCAAATCAGCACGGAGCTTCAAATGTTGGCATATGTGTTGACTATTCAACTGCAATAAATGAGCAGGTGAACGTTGGGAAATTGGCAAACGAAATTTGGGAAGATTGAACAATTAAATGTTACACGTTTTCTTCCCTGGAGCCCCTCTCTTCTCGTCTAAAACATCCCAAAATAGATTATATATATATATATATATATATATATATTAGAGGTATTTTTTGAGTGATTTTGAGAAATATTTTCTCGGTTATACTCGGGTTGGGATAATGAGAAGTTGAGAGTTGTTGTCCATTCGATATAAATTTCTTCCAATAAAATATTTACAGTAGCTCCGTTAACGTAGTCCATTTTTGGATGAACCACGTAAAATTGTTGTGTTCTTGTTGATTATTGTTATCCGTCATAATTGACATCGCATCGGTTTAATACCTCAACAACTGGTATCAGAGCCTTTTACAGTTTCTGGAAGCCTTAGCATAAAATTTCAAAAATTCCGAGTATGCTCTTGGTTGCAGCCTTGACTGATCTTCCACATCAGAAAAGATTTTTTGATATTTTGTTAAGGCAAAATAAGCGATGTCTGGATTGACGGAGCCGGACCCGGAATCAACAAGTTCGACGGTACAGATTTTGCTTTCTGGCGGTTACTTATTAAAGATTATTTGTATAGCAAGAAGCTGCATCAACCTCTATCAGAAAGAAAATCGAAAAAGATGGAGGATGATGAGTGGGAGCTTCTTGACCGACATGTATTAGGTGTTATTCGATTAACCCTAACAAAGAACGTGGCTCATGACGCGGCGGAGGCACAAACCGCGGAGGAGATGATGTCCATTTTATCAGATATTATGAGAAGCCATCAGCAAACAACAAATACATCTGAAGAAAAAATTATTTAATTTAAAAATGGAAGAAGGTGCTTCAGTGGCGGCTCACATCAATGAGTTCAACACGATTGTTTCTCAGCTAACATCAGTTGAAATTAATTTTGATGATGAAATTCGTGCACTTATTCTTTTGACGTCTTTACCAAATTCTTGGGAGCCGATGCGGGTAGCAGTTAGCAATTCTATTAGTAAAACAAAGTTGCAATTAAATGATGTCCGAGATCAAATCCTCATCAATGAGTTCAACACGATTGTTTCTCAGCTAACATCAGTTGAAATTAATTTTGATGATGAAATTCGTGCACTTATTCTTTTGACGTCTTTACCAAATTCTTGGGAGCCGATGCGGGTAGCAGTTAGCAATTCTATTAGTAAAACAAAGTTGCAATTAAATGATGTCCGAGATCAAATCCTCGCAGAAGAAGTTCGCAGGATAGATTCTGGTGAAGGAACATCATCGAGAGCTGCCCTAAATCTTGATAATAGAGGACGAGACAGGAGTGTGGAAAAGAATTCTAACCGATGGCGCGGCAGATTCAAGTCAAGAAATGTAAAAGACAAAAATTTTGAAAAGAAGTTAAAATGTTGGAGCGGTGGTGAAACTGGTCACCTGAAAAAGAACTGCAAATCAACTATGAACAAAGAAAATGCTGTCACTGAGGAGGTGCATGATGCTCTATTGCTATCAACGGAAAGTCCAGTTGATTCCTGGGTCATGGACTCAGAAGCTTCATTTCATACCACTGGTAATCGCGATGTTTTCAATAATTACATTGTTGGCGATTATGGAAAAGTTTTTCTAGCCGATGGAAAACCTTTGGAAGTAGTTGGCATGGTGACGTCCATTTGAAAATATCAAATGGATCTGTCTGGAAAAAATAACAAAGTTAGGCATGTGCCAAAACTGACACGAAATCTTCTCTCGGTGGGACAACTTGATGACGAAGGCCATAATGTGACATTTGGTGATGGTTCCTGGAAAGTGAGCAAAAGAGCCATGATTGTTGCTCGAGGAAAGAAAACTGGAACACTTTATATGATTTTCAGTTGTAGAGACACATTAGCAGCTCTGGATGCTGGAGCTAATTCGAGTCTATGGCACTGTATACTTAGACATATGAGTGAGAAGGGAATAAAGATACTGATGTCAAATGGGAAACTACCTGAACTAAAGTCTGTTGAACACAAACTGTGTGAAAGCTGTATCTTTGGAAAACAAATAAAAGTGAGTTTCTCAAAAGACGGTAGAGAACCAAAAGCAGCAAAGTTGGAGCTGGTTCATACGGATGTATGGGGTCCATCTCCTGTACCATCCCTCGGAGGTTCAAGATATTATGTCACATTCATTGATGATTCGAGCAGAAAAGTTTGGGTTATTTTCTGAAAAATAAGTCCGATGTTTATGAGACATTTAAAAGGTGGAAAGCATGGTTGAAAACGAGACCAACTTAAAGGTGAAATGCTTACGATCTGATAACGGTGGAGAATATGAAGATGATGAACAAAAGAAGTATTGTGCACACAACGGGATCAAGATGGAGACAACCATTCCTGGTACACCACAACAGAATGGTGTGACTGAAAGGATGAACATAACCCTTAATGAACGTGCCAGGAGCATGAGATTGCACACTGGATTGCCAAAATCAACTTGGGCTGATGCGGTTAACACTGCAGCATTTCTGATCAATAGAGGACCTTTGGTACCGCTTAATTTCAAAATCCCAGAGGAGGTGTGGAGCGGCAAAGAATTAAACCTTTCATTCTTGAAAGTGTTTTATTGTTTATCTTATGTTCATATTAATTCAGCCAGCAGAACAAAACTTGATCCGAAATCAAAGAGATGTTTCTTTATTGATTATGGAGATAATGAGTTTGGCTATCGTTTCTGGGATGATCAAAATAGAAAAATCATCCGAAGTAGGGATGTGATATTCAATGAGAAGGTACTATATAAGGACATTCATCTTCATTGGAGCTGAAGATGAATTTCCTGAAGGAAAAAAGGCAAATGAAGTATCATTGGTAGATATTCCTGTGAATGAACCTGAAAGTAGTAGCCACGAAGATGAAGAAACAACTGCACAAAAAGTTAACTCACAAACTCCGGAGATTGAACTCAGAAGATCTTTGACAGCAATCAGACCACCTGAGAGATACTCCCCTGCACTTCATTATATTTTGCTAACTGATAAAAGTGAACCGCAGACCTATGAAGAGGCAATGCTAAATGATGATTCAATCAAGTGTGAGTTAGCCATGAAAGATGAGATGGATTCGCTGTCATCCAATCAGACATGTGAGCTGACATAACTTCCAGAAGGTATGAAAGCATTACACAACAAGTGGGTATACCGAATAAAAGAAGAACATGATGGTACCAAAAGGTACAAGGCAAGAATTGTAAAAGGCTTTCAACAACGGAAAGGCATTGATTACACCGCCAGAAGGTATGAAAGCATTACACAACAAGTGGGTATACCGAATAAAAGAAGAACATGATGGTACCAAAAGGTACAAGGCAAGAATTGTAAAAGGCTTTCAACAACGGAAAGGCATTGATTACACCGAGATTTTCTCTCCAGTAGTGAAACTGACTACTATCAGAACTGTACTTGAATTAGTGGCAAAAGAATATTTACATCTGGAGCAAAATTTAAAGACGGCATTGCTTCATGGTGATCTGGATGAAGAAATTTGTATGAAGCAGCCACAGGATTTGAAATAAGAGGAAAAGAGAAAATGGAGTGCAAACTTCAGAAGAGCTTGTATGGTCTCAAACAAGCTCCACGGCAGTGGTACAAGAAATTTGATGGATTCATGAGCAAAAATGATTTCTTGAGATGTCAGGCTGATCACTGTTGTTATGTTAAGAAGCTTGACGATTCGTATATCATTCTGCTGTTATGTAGATGATATGTTGATAGCAGGATCTTGTCGGGAGGAGTTGACAAATTGAAGAAAGAGCTATCAAAGAAATTTGCTATGAAGGATCTGGGTGCCGCAAAACAAATCCTTGGAATGAGGATCTTAAGAGATCGGGTAAATGGAATATTGAAGTTATCTCAAGAAGAGTACGTGAAAAAGGTTGTTAATAGATTCAATATGACTGAAGCTAAACCAGTGAGTACTCCTTTGGCTAGTCACTTCAAATTAACCAAAGAACAATTACCCTCGACGAAGCTGGAGCAGGATTATATGAACAAGGTTCCTTATGCTTCTACTGTCGGAAGCCTCATGTATGCAATGGTGTGTACAAGACCAGATATAGCACATGCAGTGGAAGTTGTGAGCAGGTTTATGAGCAATCCAGGAAAACAGCACTGGGAAGCAGTTAAATGGATTCTCAGATACTTGAAAGGTATTGCTAGTTTATCTCTGTGCTTCAGGAGGTCGAATCCGGACTTACAAGGTTTTGTCGATGCTGATATAGGCGGTGACCTAGATGGCAGAAAAAGTACTACTGGATATGTGTTCACATTGGGTGGTACAGCTGTGATTGGGTGTCAAAGTTGCAAAGGATTGTTGCACTATCGACTACTGAGGCAGAATACGTTGCAATGACGGAAGCTAGCAAAGAAATGATTTGGTTGCAATCATTTCTTGAGGAATTGGGTCAAATGTTTGAGAGTAGCATATTACATTGTGATAGTCAGAGTGCTATTCATTTGGCCAAGAATCCTGTGTATCATGCTAGGACGAAGCATATACAAGTATGGTACCATTTCATTAGATCGGTTTTGGAAATCTTGATGCTTGAAAAGATTCGTGGAAGTAAAAATTCAGCTGATATGCTCATGAATACTGTGACCATTGACAAACTGAAGTAGACCCGGCCAGAGGCCGGTTCCGGGCCCGACCCACCGGGTCTGGGTCGGAAAACCCTGGAACCGGAACCGGAACCGTGAGAACCCGTTCCGGGCCGGGTCTGGACCCGGCAGTTCCCGACCGGTTCCGGTCGGTTCCGGTCAGGTTCAACTTATTTAAAAAAATTTATTTTGTTAAAACTGAATTTTCGGAATTTTTTAAAAAAAAAATAAAAAAATTTGATTTCTGTTTTTTTTAGAAAAAAGGAATTTCGTTTTTTTAAAAAAATTAGGTATTTTATAATTTAATTTTAATATTTTGAATTTAATATTCATATGATAAAATTCATTGTTGCACGGACTAGGGCTTCTATCAATTTTATGGACCATATATGTAATTGTGACATGAGCTAAGAGAATATTTATCACGTGAAAGTTATTGAAATATTATTTGCGAATCACAGCGATTCAAGATAAATTAAATGGTTCGGGATCATCTACATTGAAAAAAAAAATTTAGGGGATATTACATACAACGACGTATTGATAATTTAGCTTAAAAAAACACACATACATTGTATGTTAAATAATTGTCATATATATCATTTGTCTCGTTGTGATATGATAGGATGTGATTAAGAATAAATGATATGATTATTGAATGATTGAGTTTGATAGATAATTTTAATATTTTGAATTTATGAATTTCGAATTGAATTTTGATTTGAGAATTTGAATTTTAATTAATTCAAATTTTAATTAATTCGAATTTTAATTTATAATTATAATTTGAATTTTTGAATTTTGAATTCAAATCTTAATTTATGTTTGAATCGAATTTGAATTTAAAAGAATAACAATTGGGATTTGGATTTGGATTTGGATTTGAATTTGAAATTTGAAAATATGGTATTTGCATATAATAATCAATTTATGCTAAAGTGTTAGCCATTTTAAGATCATACAAATTAATCAAATGTTCTCAATTCAATGATAAATGAAGCTTTAATAGTTTTAAAAAATTATTAGTACATGGTTATGTTAATAATATATTGAGAAAATGACATGAGAAGTTTTTGAATAAGTTATTATATTTTTTGCAATTTATTTGTTAAATTTTTAAAAACTTTACTTGTTAAATATTTGAAAGAATAATTGGGTAAATGTAAATATTAATTAAAATAATTGAATGAGGTGTTTAGGTATTTTAAGATAATATAAATTAATCGATCTTCACAATTTTATGATAAATGAAGCATTTATATATATTGATATAAATTAGCTGTTTTTGTATCAACAAAGGGTTGCCACAGTGGTGCCCGAGCTAGAGACTAGTATCTGCGATGCGAAGTACCATGTTTCATTGGTAGGGAACATTGTGATGTTCTGAGCATGCAGATCGATAGTGACCCGGTGATCTATCGAACTACCCTCGTTCGGACTTTCCAAGTGGTTACCATTTGTCGAGTGGATAAGTCCGAGGTCTTGGTTGTACTGATTAGTTTTTGAAACGCTTGTGACCCGTCGGGCCGGTTCCGGGTCGAACCCGGTGGGTCAACGGGTTACCAAATTGATAAACCGAAACCGGCCCATCCACCCACGGTTCCGGGCCGATTCCGGGTCAAAAATCGTTGACCCGGTTAACCGGCCCGTTGACCCCGGGCCGATTTCGGGTCGGGCCACGGGCTAAACCGGCCCGTGGCCAGGTCTAAACTGAAGTTATGTTCAACTTCAGTTGGACTCCTAGTGTAGAGGAAAACTACGAGCTACTGCATTGATGGTGTGAAGATGTGATTGAGATCAAGTCTTCAAGTGGGAGATTTTTGACTATTCAACTGCAATAAATGAGCAGGTGAACGTTGGGAAATTGGCCAATGAAAGTTGGGAAGATTGAACAATTAAATGTTCTTCGTTTTCTTCCCTGGGGCCTCTCTTCTCGTCTAAAACATCCCAAAACGAAGAATATATATATATATATATATATATA
>KQ996424.1:89198-105805 GCA_001598015.1 Dorcoceras hygrometricum
GAGGGGCGAGAGTCTCCTCGGGTGTAGCCGTCGGGGGTGTCGGCGCCCGACTCCTCTCCTGGGTCTCCTCGGGCCGTGTCCCCGAGGTGGAGACGCTTTTCTTCCGCCTCTCAGCTTGGACCTCCTCCTCGGCCGAGGAGGGGACTTTCCTCTTCTTGGTTGTCTTCTTGGGGGGGTCCAACCTCCCCCGAGGCACGTGCCGCCTCCTGCATAGCCTTCAGCATCTCGGCTTTTCCATTCGTTCGTATGCATAAAAAGATACAAAAAAACAACGCAAGTGTTAGCTCGGGAAAGACATGAGCTCGGGAGAAAGTAAGAGCATAACTAAGGCAAGATACAATTATACCGAGGTACCCCGCGAACTTGACCCCCTTCCTGCTAAACTTGTAGAAGCACAACAGATCTTCTCTTATCAGCTCGGGAGCATTATAGCTCTTACCTTGCATGGCCTCGAGGAAGGGGGTCAGGCTCGGGGCTCGGTCAGGTGTTCGGGGAACGATGGTAACAGCGCTGTCCCTCCAGTGCATTTCACACTTCCAAGGGTCCCTCATCACATCGCACTTAACGTAGAAAAACCTGCTCATCCACCCCTTGTGGGAGCTCGGGTTCCCTTTAATGAAAGTGTGATCCCCCTTGTGGGAAAGGTAGAATTTCCCTGGTCCTAGCCTCTTGATTTGAACTAATTTCATGAGGACGTAGGGGATTAAAGGGAGCCCGTGGTAACTAAGGAGGACGGCCAGAGCCAGCAAAAAACTATATGAGTTCGGGGCTAGCTGGCTCGGGCTTAGTGAAATGTGGCGGCAGAAGGCGGCAATGAACCTCGGGATCTGAAACCTGATGCCATCTCTATCTGGTTCATGTAAAATGTGTGAAACCCTGGCGGAGGACGATGAGCCCTCTCGTCGGGATGGGGAATGACTACCTCGAATTTTCCCATCATCCCCCCCTTGTCTTTAATGATGGGTATATCGGATAACCTCAAAGTAGAGGCTTTCTCCTCATACCAGGGGGTGGTCGGGAGTTCCTCTGGCTCGGGAAGCCAAGGTTCCCCCGCCTGGCTGATTGGGGAGGCACTATCTATAGACTCGGCGGCACTACCCACTTGGCTAGTAGAAGGGGAAGACATCGTGCAAAGAGGAAACTTACTGAGGATTGAGATAAAGAAATCGGGATGGCAGAGTTTGAGATCGGGAGCGAGAGAATATCTAGGCAGAGTAGCGAAATATTGAGAAGCGAAAGTGAGAAATGAGAGGTGGAGTTGAAGTATTTATAGGAATGGGGAGGTTGATCTCAACCGTCCGATCGCATGCCTCTCAACGGTCCGGATCATCTTGGGAAGCTCAACGGTCCCCTCGATTGGCTCAACGGTCACTTCGGGTGTCAGGGACAGTCGCTTCGGATGTCAGGATACCTCCATCCTGACCGTTCGATGAAGATCTTATCAACGGTGGAGAAACATTGATACACGGATCATGGTTTTCTTTAGAAAACACAAAATTCACAGTAAACCCCGAGCCTCAGTATCCCGATCATGGAAAATCTCTTAGCAACTACAATACGATGCCTCGTGAGTCGTGAGTCGCTTCACCATTGTAGGTCCCACCTCGGGTCCCGACCTCAACCACACGTACTCCTATACTTCAATTCTTCGTCTAGGACTAGCGGCGGGGGATACTCCTGATGCCCCCCATTAGTAGCTCGGTACCCGAGGACTAGGCATCAACTCTACCTGCATCACCAAGGGCGAAAGCAATCGAGAAGCACGCGAAGAGCTCGGAGATCGGGATTGTCGTCGAGGCCTTGCCCTACGCTCGGGAATCGCCCGAGCTCCTTCATTATGGAAAAGAGAGGAGACAACATAAGGTCGAGGCCTCTCCCGAGGACCCCAACCCGATGTGTTAAAGCACTTCCGTGAAAGGCGGAGAACGTGGGTCTTATTATGCGGAAGACGTGCGCACGATCTCACCCACGTCTCGACAGAACGTGCCAGCGAGACGATTCATCTACCTAGCCCCTCTATAAATACCCCCCAGGTTTGCTCTTTGAGTTGCATTCACTGATTTTTGCACTCTCGCACACAGTATATACTCTCGTTTCGCTCTTGCACACGGCAGACTTAAGCATCGGAGGGGCTTCGCCGGACACATCTCCGGCGCCCTTTGACGAAGCGTTCGTTGTTTGCAGGAATACACACGTGTTCTCCAATCCCCGACGCCCGACGTTCCCGAGGTCCTCGACGTGATAGCAGCTCGTCGGCTGATCTATTTGGCTACATCAGCGGGTTTTACCTGGATGTCCAAAAAGAGATGACACTGGATGTCCATAATATCAGCGCTTTATATTATCGTAATATGAAATCTAATAGTTTAAAACTGACTTAAAACATAGAGGGTCCTTTAAGATATATAAACATCACTAACCAAATTAAATGTCGATGTTTGAATCTCTAGTCTTACTTGATTAATAAATATATATCTTTCTTTTTTTTATTTACTTTCTCCTTTCTTCAACCGCAGGAGATCATGTCTCATTTGTTTAAGAACGTAGCGACAGGTGGCTGTTTATCTTTTTTAAAAGGTTAAGATTAATCAAATTTAATTACATGTATAGAAAGGAAAAAAATATTGGAACAAGCTCTTATCTCGGGTCCAGATGAGTAATATTATCATATGAAGAAGTTTGTCGAATAAAAGGTGTGAATGTAGTTCAAAGTTGCTCAACCGCTTTCTTGGTTTAGCTAGTGGTATATCTTTTTTCTCATGTCCCATCACACTAATTTCATCATGAAAAACGGATCATAAGGACTTTATTGATCGATGGTCTCGAAGAGAATACACAAGAAATGTACATTGTAAATTTGACACCTCCAAATCTAGCTAGTGCTCGTTACACGCATTATTTTTCAAACAATATTAAATCCCATGTTACTAAACAGACTAAGGAAAAAGCAAAGTTACAAAAAACAAAGTATATAGGACAAGAACTCGGATACCACTTCAAAATTTCACACAATGGCATAAAGCTCCGGCTTGAAGGAAAACCACTTGAATCCACAGCTCCATTTCTCAGGCAAAGAAGGGCATTTAGGCAGCCAATGCCAAGTCCCCCTACTCACCTTGTAATACAAAATCTCAGGCCAAGTATAGCAACACAAACAAATCAAACCTCGGTGCCAAAAGCAATACACATGCTCATAATTATGATAGCAAACGGACACAAACTTCCTACACACCATTTCCGGCAGAGTTTCGACTTCAACCCAATAATCTCCCCCCTCATCTATCCCCAGTTCCCATATCTTTATACTCCGCGATATCCCACTCGTCCCCACCCCTCCCACGAGGTATAGCTTTTGGTATCCATCGCTCACCACGCGGATGAAAGTTAGGTCCGCTGGCAGCCCCACCGTCGACCCCTCCCACCTCCCACTATCCAAATGGAAGAACACAACATGGAAAGGCTCCACTGTGGTGAAAAACAGGCGTCCCTTATAGAGGGCACCCTTTTGATGGCAACTCTCGTGTAACACCGGAGTCGATCCCTCGAAACGCCTCCAGGACTTGACGGTGGAGTCGTAAACTAAGGTCTGATTCGATGATCCTACTGAGGACGGCAACACGAAGAGCTTATATCCATTGTTTGTGGAGACCAGAGTGACGGACTCATGCTCAAACAGGCATGCCGGGAAGCTCACACGGCGGGAGCACTTGGCCAGTAGATTGTACAACACGAAACATGATGATCTTGGGATGGAGAAACAGAGGAGGCCATTGGAGGATGAGAGGAGATTGCAAGAGAGGATACGGGGAAGAGAGATTGACTCCTCAAACCAAGAATTACTGGCTGTGTTGAAAAGAGAGAGTCTCTGAGTGGATTGAGGGTGTGAGAGGATGATGAAAGAAGAGAGAGATGACGAAGAGAGGGAATGCTTGGATATGAAATAAGGCGTAAACAAAAGGGAATTGAAGTGCTTACAAGTTGATCTTAGATCGAGGAATGTTTTCAATGGCAGGAACGAAAGAATTCTCTCCAGGAGATGATTCGGTAGCCGGCTCCATATTCTTGGATCCATTCAAGAATCTGTAGTCAATACACCTCGTTTTGATCATTCGAGATACATGAAACTTCTATCACAAAATTCATATCCATCCCAGGTTTTCTACATGGGATTCTTCGCAGGGATGAAAAGGATGGATTTGGAAACCTTGAGGATTTGGATCGAGATTTTTCGAAGAACGTCACAGTTATGGATTATTTAGTCTGTTTCGAGATGACCATTGCTGATGCGGTGGTAGGAATTAGGTTAGCTGCTTGTTTAGTTTATTGGAAAATTAATCCACAAGTTGGAGTATTTAATTCTGAGAACTTTGACTCGGTAATTGGAAGGAAGGCGAGTGAGAAATGTGAACGTATCATCTCCAAACCAGTACTAAAACGATGTAAAACATTATTTTGATGTTGAAAAATGAAGTCCAACCATCTGCGGTGCAGTACCAAATATTTTGCACCAAATTTGGTGCATTTTTTTGTTGTGCGTCAATTCTCTATCTTTTATTTCTCTTTTTTATTTATACTAAATAATTATTGAAAAAATATATTTTTATAAAATAATTATAAAAAATCAAAATTAATAATAGTTTAATTAAAAAAATTTAAAACTTTTTATTAAATGTACTAAATTAATATTTAAATAAACTTAATGTTTCTATTGATTATAATATTTAATTAATTAACAGAATAATAAATCAATTATATCCAACTCCTCCAAAAATAACATTTTTCAATTAAATTTTATATATTAAATTATTGATCTATTTTAATATTTAATTACGTTTCTTAATTTATATCAAATTATTGTAATTTATTATTAAAATAATAATTAAAATATTAATAATAATTATATTGTTAAACTATTAAGAAGCATTAATATATAAGAATTCATGAAATATTATGATAAAAACTTTTGGTGTAAAATTTGAAGTAAGTGGGTTGGAGATATATATGTATTTTGTGCAGAAACTGCACTATTTCTTACTGATGTTTGAATTTAATGTAAGGGATATGTAATGAAAGTAATTATATTGCTGAGTAAATGTTTTTTTTTTTGGGTGTTAAAAGTTTAACTAAAATAGCTTATTTTGAAATAGTTTTTCATTAGTTTTGTTTAGTATGTTTCCAAAAGAAAGTATGTTCCAAAAGAAAGAGTCAAGAGTACAAAATTATGCACTTCTACCGCCGTAAATACGAAGGTCACTATATTACACTTTTGTCTAGCATTATTTTCTTATGTTTTATTTTTAACTAATTGATTGTATCAAATGTTCTAAAAAAACTTTCTAACATCCGTGGAATTATAATAAGGATAGCTACGTTTTGTATTTAGATATGACAATGGGTGAGATATAGGTGGGATTTCATATTCCGGGTCATCATCTTTATTTAATATATTCATTTCAATCTCATTAGACTTCAACTTCATCACCATCCACATAACTATAGGAGGATTGGATAATCTTATCATCCTAGCATGATTTCAAACATAATAAAGTTATTTTATATTAAGTCAAATATGGGGGAGTATATGTTAAAATGTGGGTGGTCTAATGTATGTGACCCAATTTTCAATCAATGACAAATGCGAGTTAAAAATAAAAAAATATTACTATTGTTGTCCAAAACACTATATCGAATATAAGTCATCTTGAATAATATGAATCATCATACTTAAAGTTTGACTAATTCAAACATTATAAATACAGTGGGTAGTATCCTAAGTGCAGTGACACTAGGTGGAATCGGTTCCCGATACATGATAGATTCTTTTAAAGATAACAAAGAGCAAGACTTAATTAAACAAACATTTCAAAATTTTGCAATAGATGAAAAAGCGTGGTGCCATGGAGGCATTTAGAAAACGAGAAAATAAGTCCAAAATTTGAAGCAAAGTTTTCAAATTTTTAATAATTGAAAATGTTTCTAGATGGAATTAAGAATTAAAAGGTTATGGGATGTGACCATTTGGTTTCCAAGTTTACTACTTACCGTAATACTGATCCAGGCCAAAAACACTCCTCCTTCTAAACCTTCAAAATCGACAAATTCTCAACCAAGGAAAAAGTTCCCCGAATTGATCGATGTTATATTTTAATCCTACTTGTTTCTATTTGTTAACAAAGAAACCGGCGTTAGGCTGTTTGTTTTCCGTGTTTAATCTTGATACCCCATACATCACATCGGGATCCGATGAACTTCACTAGTCAGAACACCTTTTGCCCAGAAGTGGCCATCACGTCTTGCAGGGACACCTATTGCAGAAACACCTCTTGACTCGAGGTGATCATCAGCTCTTGCGGGAACACCTCTTGCAGGGACACCTCTTGACCCGAGTTGACCATCACAAGCTCGAGGCAAGAGGACTGGACAAGTGTCTGAACTCTCGGAAACATTCTATTATTGCCAACAATCACGCACATAGATGGCACGCTACGAATACACATTGGATTAGTCTCGAGACGACAATTTCTCCTGGGAAATAGTCAAGGTGTGCGCAATGCCTGGCGCAAGAAGAGCTCCAACACATCACACGCTGGATAATGCGCTCGCAGCAATCGCCTAACCCCTCTATAAATACCCAATTATGCTTCACTCTACAGTCATTCACAAGCACACTAGCTCTCTGCTTTTTATTCACACTTGCTCTCTATTCCCGAGCTACCGACCTGTCCTCTCATATTCCTCGAGCTAGATTGTGCTGAGGTCCAGGCGTGGTGATACCTCGCTAGTAGTGATTCGTCCAAGCTGTTTCCTCATAGTTCAGCTCCAATAGATCTCACTCAGCTCATCCCCCGAGGATAGACCTCCCGACTTCTCGATGTGGTGGCAGCTCTCCGGCTTGGGAAAGCTCTTCGTCAGTGGAAAAATTCGGATCTCTTTTTCTGCCAACTCTAGATTATGTGGAGGGATAAAGTGAGTAAATATAACTACATATGGCAAAAATGTGTGGATATATATGTGGAAAGACTATGTAAATGCCGTCCCATCCGTGACCCTAGAATTTTACATAACGCTATTGCTTAATAAAAACTGTTTTTTTTTAGGTCACTTTTTTTTCTTTCGATTTTCTTTCAGCATTAAAATAAAAGTTCTAAAAAGTAACGAGAATGTAAATATCATATGGATAACAACTAAAAATATTCTCATTGTTTCAACATTTCTTAAAGTCCCCCAAATTTGTAGTGACCCACAAATATCCCTTTAGTTTCCTATTTTAATCCATTTGTCCATTTTTAAAAAAGAAATTGACATTTTACCGTTGTTCTTCCTTTTTTTTGTACTCATCGTACGTTGTAAAATAAATTGAACCTGTTAACATTATGAATTTTTTCAGACATGACATTATCATTAATTTAATAACACCTCCAACTACAGACGAAAATTTTTTATTTAGATGCTTATCCTAGATAGAACTACTACATATATAAACTTGAAATATTACAAAGAAGTGTTTGAAAGAAAATTGAAGGGAACGATTGATGACTTCAACTTACTTTGCTCTATGTATTTGTAGAAGCCTTGGATGGATTTCAACTCAGAACTCCAAAATCGTGAAATAGTCGTGTTATTGCTTGCCAACCGTCAATTTGATTATTCGTCAGGTGACCTTGTCTGAGTGGAGATAACAGTTAGATCACATGTCTTCTTTAACTTTGTTGGGAAATCTTTTGCGTTTTGGAGGACATGAGGTACTTCAACACCTGAACTTTTTTTGACAAGATGCTTTCGGTCAGATTTAGAAAGAAAACCCTCCCAAATTCTGGTTACTTTATATTCGGGCAGTTTGGGAAGATATTTTGTATCCATATTCCCCCATGAGCAATATTGCAGAATTGTGACGAGTTTATTTGCTCCTTGGAAGCTTGATGTATCACAGAAGATTATTTTTCTTCTCAAATATTTCTTTCGCAAATCCTATAGTGTTTCTATCATGTTATTAATAGAAAAAATCCATTTGCTTAATTTTGATAAAATTTGAAACTTTAATTGGTTCATCTCCTTGAGATAGACTCATAATACTCGTACTCTTCTATTCGAAATGTCATCTTTACTTAGTGTAGAGACCCGAGGAATTCCGTTTGTTAGAGGATCCTTAATAAATTTTAAATATTAGTGTCCGACTTCGTTGAATAAAATATAAGGCTTCTTGTGAGCCTTTCCCACTAATTATGGAATCGCACTGAAAACATATGGCTCCAAGATATCTCCCCTAGAAAAATATTCGTTATTTTCCATGGTTTAGTATAAGGCTTCTTGGATGTATTTCTACAGTAATGATATTTCCAGAAAGCTTTTACAAGTATAAATCGAGACAATATCCCCTAATTCATACCATAGTTTGACTTATTTTGGATGAGCATTAGGTCTCATCCAAATCCTTGGAGTATTAGATCTCATCTAATCCTCGGATATTTCTTGTTATATAGACATGACATATTGCTAGATTAATTCTCGTTTTAGTTTAAAGTTCTCCTAATTATGTTGATAAACCTGAAAACGAGAAATTATAGATGTTTTAGTATCAACATCAGTTTATCCTTGTCAATTTGGGGTCTAAGGTTGATTTTCCCCTCTTCAATCTACGAGGTGAAGGGTTGACTTGAGAACTCGGGACAGGAATTCAGAATCTCAATTTTGCTAGAGCCGACTCATCAGATGATGATCCCGACTTAGCACTTTTGCTTGGAGTACTTGAATCCATGATCCAGTAATAGTACCGTGTACTTTCATAATATATATGATATTACAAGGGATTGATTTTTTTATTTACAATATCAAATACTAATTCAACTTTTCCCATCCTTACGGAATTCTAAATTACATCTAACTAAAGAAAAGCAATGTTTTGAAGTAGACCTCATGAAAATGGAATTCTAAATTACATCCAACTAAAAATAGATCAAGTTTTCTCAAGTCTACATCATATATTGAGAAAATAACATAACAGAACATCGCTGAACTAAGCACAATATTCTTTATTCTTGAAGTCTAATGCAATAGGGAATGGAGAGGTCTTTACAGACAGCATGCAAAATTTTCTTGAAAAATCTAAGTGAATAAAAATAATGAATCATTGAAACGAACTGTAGAAAGAGAATACATGACAAACTCTGCTTCAGTTTGTAGTAAATTCAACCTGCACTAAGAAGATACATGCCATCATCGGTTCCCTTTATTCCAGTTACAATACCATAATGGCCCGTGGCGCGATCATGACTTGATATCATTCCAGGATGTAAAATCGCTGTTTTGTGGTTTTTATGTGACTTGAAATCCTCCCAGTTGAATAGGTCTTCAAGGCATTTCCACTGGTTGCTCTCCTCTGAGGTGCTCGAACTTTTGCTTTTCAACTCTGTCCTGCGGATGATGATTTCTATCAATCAAAAGATCACAAGGTAAATAAAATTTCACAGTTACAAGACTCACCTTATCTGTAATGATGGTATAGGAACCAGGAAAAGATTTTGAAAAGCTCTGTTTCAATCTGCTAGAAATTCTCCAACTTAATTATCATAGTCACACAAAACTGATAGAATATCCTTCACCATTTCCTTGCTATCAAACACTTCTCAGTTAAAAATTAGATACTTATGTCAAGCATAAATCTTATTAAAATTTCAAGGTGTCTTCCTAAAAAAAAATAGCATAAATCTAGAAACATGAAAAGGATGCAATAACATAAACCATCTTTCTCTTTAGGCTAAAATTAATATCTTCTAACACATATTGCTTCGGATGTACAAGAAAATAGGAACCTTATTGATTGCTATACGCGATAGCAGAGGCGGGCGTCTTCCAAGTTGGGAATGGGATTGATCTAAAATATGAAAGCATCCAGCACGCCTTATGTCCCAAAAGCGTATAGCACCATCGCATCCTCCAGTTACCAAAACCCACTCGCTAGAAGTAGACCACTCCAGTGACATTACACCATCTATCATAACAACCAATTATTATGAACAAAGATCCATCACATCATATCAGTTGCATGAATTTCATACAACATATAACACAAAACTGGTATATTCTCAACAAACTAAACTGATTGTACATTCACTACAAAATTGAAGGAAGAACAAGAAATATCTAGTTGGTGGCAGGAAAAAAGAGAGTGAAACACAATCACGAATATCGTGTCAATAAATCAACCATGGAGAAAAGGCAAGTTAAAACCTAAAAAGCAGCTTCTTACGAGCTGGACAGAAAGGCAGAGTACTCTTACTGTCAAATTGTTGAATGAAGCTATATAACTAACTTGAGACAATTTAAGGACAGTGAAAGCAGTGTAAAACCAGAAGCCATTACGCATGTACCTTTCTTGGTATTCATACTGGTATCATCTGCTGATGTCAAGTAAGAATTTTCAACCAACTGAAAGACACAAACGCAACCCCTGAAAAACTTCCATGATTGAGAAAATGTCATTTAAAATCTCAGCACCAATTTGTTTAAAACCTAATTATGCTCTACCAGTTAGTTCATCATTTCTAACAGGAAAAACACAAGGATCGAATGCTTGCTGTTTTAATATAAGCTATAGCTGTTGGTGGCACGCAACTCAAATACTTAAAGCAGCTCAAACACCGAGTATCAACCAGGTACAACTGCATCCTAGCTACCACCTTTCAATAATTGTACCAACTTGAACAAATATGAGGATCAAACACGCGCAAACAACATCCGTACTCTATGCTACCATCAGACTCTCAAGTTAGTCCCTAGAAGATAGTTTGAAATGTAACATCAGAATGTCGTCAACGAATCTGACAAACTTTTTTGTTGTAAGTTACCGGATTGGGGTAAGTTAATGGCACCAAAATATCAAAAAGTAATTAAAGTGCACAGAGACAAAAAAGAAGATAAAGAGGAATAAATATAACTATCCCACATATGTACGGTAAGATGATGTGCAATTTGGACATCCTCAGTTCCAGAGGCTATGTCACATAAACGAACTTGGACATCCTCAGTTCCAGTAGCGATTAACATGTGAGATCTCGCTTGTGAAGACATAGCAATTTTGTAAACTTTTCCAGGCATTTTAAAATTCTGTACAACCTGCGTTGGAAATATTAAGTATGCAAGATGGTAGAGGGATTTAAAAAATTTTCTTAAGATATACAAGAAACAAGACTGACTTGTGTGGTATTTGTATCCCAGACATTAACGTGATGATCATAAGAACCAGTAATGAACAATCCTGTGTCCATTGGATACCAAACTGCGGAGGATATGGCATATCTATGTCCATTCTCAGGCTGCTTGTTAATGACAACTACTGACTTGTGCTTTGCAATTAGGCCACCCCCCTCATAACTTGTTGCTCGTTGGACATCATAAACAGCAACAGTTGCATCTGCTGCACCAGCCAGTAAATATCTACCCTCCGTCAAATCAACCTGATCTTGAATTGCAACAAGGCCACATTTTTTAAGGAAAAGGCATAGATTACATCAAATCAAAAAGAAATATTTGGTCAAAGAGGCACCATCAATGCCACCATACATTTAATTACACTAATTCAAGCAACAACACAAGTTAGAACCCAGTGTAACTCTTGACTCACCAACTAAATGTTCCACGTTCAAATTTTTTAATCTGAAACTTTTAGAAAAGAAAACAACGTGATACTCAACTGAAACAACGTAAGAATAAGAATTTGGGGCAATAGGGCACAAGCTATTAGTTTCTATTAGATTCTGTCAACGGTTAAAACAAGATTCGCCAGTTCAATCATAGGGATCTCAAAGCTTTAATGTTTTAAGGGTCCTCAAAGTTGCAGGAAAATCCATTAGAAGTTAAAACAAATTCAGCATGTACCTCAGTTTAGTGGGTGTAAATCATAATTTCACCAATAATACAAAAACAATAGCAGCAACAACTTCTAACAACATTATCACCATTAATAATTATTTCTTCATCCATCCTTATGTTGTTCCGAAATTGAGAGAAAGCAAAGAGCAGCGTAGCTTCAATTACAAGATATATTTACTGCAATACTGGAAAAAGCTAAGAGCAGAGTTGCTTCAAGTTACACTGTGATAGCATTGTAAACTGTGTGATAGGTTTAATCATTTATCAGACTATTGATAGTTTGCAATAACGTGACGATCTATTTGAACAAAAGTAGTTCAAAATAAAATATACAATTTCATTAGTATTGCATGAGGTTCTGTTTCGGTAGTGTCTGACAGAGATCCGAGGTTCACTTCTCGCTTTTGGAAGAGTCTGCAAGCAGCAATGGGTTCGAGATTGGCGATGAGCACAGCCTATCACCCACAGACAGACGGACAGTCTGAGCGGACTATCCAGACTTTAGAAGATATGTTGCGAGCAGTGGTGATGGATTTCAGTGGTGGCTGGCAGGATTCGCTATCCTTAGTTGAGTTTTCGTATAATAACAGCTACCAGGTGACTATTGGGATGACTCCGTTTGAGGCGTTATATGGTCGAAAGTGCAGATCCCCGATTTGTTGGGAAGAAGTTGGTGAGAGACAGCTTTCTACACAGGTTTGTTCAGCACATGAAGGATCAAATTGACTTGATTCGGAGTAGAATGAAAGCTGCCCAAGACCGTTTCTCGAGATATGCTAATAGAAGACGTCGACCGTTGGAGTTTGAGGTTGGCGATCGTGTCTTTCTCGAGATTTCTCCTTTCAAGAGCGTGATGAGATTCAGATTTAAAGGCAAATTGGCTCCCAGATTCGTTGGTCCCTTTGAGATTATCGAACGAATTGGACGATTGGCTTATAGACCGAGGCTGCCCGAGGAGGTAGCCGTGATGCATGACGTGTTTCATGTGTCAATGTTGAGAAAATATGAGCCAGATCCGTCCCATGTTTTGAGAACTGACGAAGTTGAGCTGGATTCTGCCTTGAGTTATGTTGAATATCCGGTGCAGATCTTGGATAGGAAGGAGAAACAGCTGAGGAACAAGATAATTCCGTTGGTGATTGTCCAATGGAGCAAACATGATCGAGAAGAAGCAACCTGGGAGGTTGAGGAAAAGATGAGACAGGATTGGCCTCATCCGTTTGAGCACTGATCGTGCAGAATTTCCAGGTAAATTTCTGGTTTTGCTTTGAATTTGATGAGTTGTTTGTGTTGATTTGCATGTTTGATTGTTTCTGCCTTGGGTTGTCTTTGATTTCGAGGACGAAATCTCTTAAGGTGGGGAGATGTGAGGATTCAGATTTCTAAGTAGTGATTAATCGGATTTTGAGTTAGATTAGTCACGAGAATTAAGAATTTAGATTTCTGGAATTTCGAATTTTGGTGAAAGCTGATTTGGAAAATATTCAGATCTCTAGTTGAATTGTCCAGATTTTAGTTCGTGTGTATCGGGTGAGATCTGGTCGAGGAACGATGTGAATTGATCGATTTTTGAGAGAGATCTGTTTTCTAGTGTTAGCGTGTTCCTCGCGATGTTTTTGGTTGGATTTTAGTAGAGATCTGGTCCCTGAAAGCTATCGTTTGGTGAGATCTGGCGGTGTTGAGAGCAGCGCTTTTGTTTCGTGATTTCGGAATTCGATGACGTAAGCAGGTCTCATGAGTGACGTAAGCAAATCTCATGCAAGAACGTGATAGCGTCCATTTGAGGGATCTGGTCTCGCTGCGGCGTCGTTTTGTTGTGCGTTGCCAAGCGAGAGATCTGGTTTCGCGTGAGGGATCTGTTTTTGCTCATGCGACGTCGTTTGTGTATTGCGCGTGTTGTAGCGCTGAGATCTGGTGCCTATACGCCGTCGTTTGGAGTTGCGCGTGAACGCTGGAATCTGTTTTGCCAAAACGTTGTCGTTTTGAGGCTTGCGCGAGATTAGTTTAGCGTGAAGTCTGGTTTGGCTTTAGCGTGTCACGAGGAATCTGTTGTGCGATATTTTGAGTTGTAACTCTTTTTTTGTCGGTGTTTGACTTGTTTTGTAGCTTATTGAATAGAGGTTATAAATACAAGTGTTGAGTTACACTTAGAGCATTCCAGACCAGATATTTCTTATCCTCAAACTCGAAACCCTCGAAATAGCTACTGTTCACCGTCTCTTTCTATCGTGATTTCCCGTTGATTCCGACCTCCGTTTTTCGAGTTCTTGGTAGCTTTGGAAACCTCTTGAAGAGACCTTTCTTTTCCTACCAACCTTGGAGGCTGTTTTGAGCTGAGACGAGAGAGCGAAGCTGCTGAGTTCGGGCAGTAGGTTGCGCGCATACTCTTTCTAGCGTGAGCTTTGGGTGAGTTTTCTTTCGTTGATTTGAGTTTTGTTCTGTTATGTTAGTACCTGCGTGTATATTTGGAGCTTGAGGTTAGCTCTGGCCGTAGGTATTTGAGAGAGAACGTTAGGTTTGAGCTAAGATATTAGCTACCTTGTACAGATTCAGTTTCCAGGATTTTTGGTTGCGCTTTGCCGTGAAGTTTCAAGGGCCGTGAACTTGAGTTAGTTGCTGGCCGTTGCTTGTGAAACCGGTTAAGGTATTTTGAGCAATTGAGGTACGAATTTGAGCAGCCCTTAGCAGTTAGCGCATGAACGTGTTTATATTTCAGGCTATGAATTCGTGAGATGCCTGTTATGTGATTTACGTGAAATCTGGAATATTGAATTGACTTAAATTGATTGAATTATGTTCCTGTTTCATGTGTCATAGATTGTATGCATTGAGAAATTATATTGATTGGCATACATGCATACATTTTGGGCCTTGACATATTTGATTGGTGACCCTAGCCACGTTGGAGCTGGCCAACAGATATGTTGTGTACCAGTCCAACGCTATCATCGGAGTGGTGTTGCCAGATTTGAGAGGCTACCACTGAGCTGTGACGACCGACGGGTCTCGATGATCACGGACCGATGATTTCCCGGTTGATACACCATGTGTCATAGATTGTATGCATTGAGAAATGATATTGATTGGCATACATGCATACATTTTGGGCCTTGACAGATTTTATTGGTGACCCTAGCCACGTTGGAGCTGGCCAACAGATATGTTGTGTACCAGTCCAACGCTATCATCGGAGTGGTGTTGCCAGATTTGAGAGGCTACCACTGGGCTGTGACGACCGACGGGTCTCGATGATCACGGACCGATGATTTCCCGGTTGATACACCGTGGTATAGAGGCGATTTTATTTGAATTGCCGGTTGATACACTGGCCTAGTTGACTGATTTCCTTGGCAGCCCTCATGCATTCATAGCATTGATTTATAGCATGTTGCATGTTTATCTGCTTTGATAGCTCTTCGTACTGAGGCTTGACCTCGTACTTGTTTCCTGCTTTTGTCTTGTTTGGGTCTGCGTTGCCCATTTTTAGGAGCTTCAGGTAACCAAGTTGGGCCGAGTGGAAGTTCAGCTGGTCGATCACCGCGTCCCTGAGTCCCAGTCTATATATGATATGTACTGAACCGGGGGATGCCCCGTGTTATCATGTATTGGGGATCTGTATTTGATTTGATATTTTGTTGTTACTTGTTGCATTGGAGTTTGAGTCAACTCATATTTGAGTATTGAATATTTTGAATGTATTATTTGAAGTTCAGGCCCATTGTATTCCGAAAAATTTTTAAGCCCTGATTTTAAGCTTCCGTGTTTATGCGCTTATTATGTGTTAATTGTTAGTAATTAGCACGGGGCCTGACAAGTAATGAAAATAAAAGTCAACCTGTATTAACGAATGAGACTATGGGGCAAGGAAATGCCTTGGTCCTCATATTTTCAGCCAGAAAAGATGTGAATTAAAGTTGACAAGGTATGTGGTTATTGACGAGGTGTCTTTTAGGGCTATCAAAGGCAATGGATTTGTAGCCTTATTGCACGAATTACAGCCTAGATTCAGAATTCCCGATCGAAAAAAATTGCAGGTTTGGTTTATGATCTACTCTTGGTGGAGAAAGCGAAGATACGAAGTGTGATTTGTCAGGCCCCGTGCTAATTTCTAACAATTAACACATAATAAGCGCATAAACACGGAAGCTAAAAATCAGGGCTTAAAAATTTTTCGAAATACAATGGCCTGAACTTCAAATCATATATTCAAAATATTCAATACTCAAATATGAGTTGACTCAAAATCAAATGCAACAAATAGCAACAAAATATCAAATCAAATACAGATCCCCAATACATGATAACACGGGGCATCCCCCGGTTCAGTACATATCATATATAGACTGGGACTCAGGGACGCGGTGATCGACCAGCTGAACTTCCACTCGGCCCAACTTGGTTACCTGAAGCTCCTAAAAATGGGCAACGCAGACCCAAACAAGACAAAAGCAGGAAACAAGTACGAGGTCAAGCCTCAGTACGAAGAGCTATCAAAGCAGATAAACATGCAACATGCTATAAATCAATGCTATGAATGCATGAGGCTGTCAAAGGAAATCAGTCAGCTATACCGGTGTAACAACCGGCAAATCATATCATGTCGCCTCTATACCACGATCTATCAATCGGGAAATCATCGGTCCGTGATCATCGGGGCCCGTCAGCCCATCACAGCTCGGCGATAGACACTCGTATCCGGTAGTCACCGCTCCGACGATAGCGTTGGACTTTTCGGGCAC